>JACATO010001484.1:0-189800 GCA_018389105.1 Nautilus pompilius | reverse complement strand
CTTCTGAAAAGTGACACAAACCATCAACAAATTTTCAGCACAAATGCAAACAACGACGGGGGAGGAGTCCTGGAATAATCGCCTCAGTATAAAATAAATTTTGCTGAAGCAACAGCCGAACAGCAAGTGCGCGCTATGGATGCATTAACTGTTCGTGTATAAGGCCGTATCGTTTAGACCGTTCGCTGGAGGAAGCAGGTCGGTTTTGTTATCGGAGATATCTCTTCTTCAGGTGAGAAGCGAATCTAATGGCGCTTAACTGAGCTCTCGCATTGGCGACGTTCAAACGAACTTTGGCATAAATAATTAAATTTCAATCACGAATGTAACGACAGGCTTTCTCAAGCAAAAGCGTGGATTCTTAGAAAAAAAGAAATTCCTGGCATTTTTATTTTTTGGAAAATTGGTATCTGGGGAGTAATAACTGCGAGGAACCGAGAGTCGGCTTTCTGGTTTCACTTAGTACGACAGTTTTCCCAGCGGCGCAACAAGATCAAATATTTCTAAGTAATCATGATAAATTGGCAACATCCATTTCCAAACTAATTCTAATAATTTTTCTTTTCTTTTCCGAGACTCCTTAAAATGAAATCAGGGTGATGGTTATAAATCTGCCAATTAACACCGGGAACTCGATGTAGAAGATTGGTTTTAATGAAACCTGATTTCGGAAGGTGGAGGGTTAGGGTTAGTTCACTGGTTCTGAAAGTAAACGACACGAAAAAATTACATTAGCGACATTTCAGGTTTCCTGCCACATTTACGGAAATTGGAAAATCTGAGTGTGTGTGTGCGTGCGTGTGCGTGTGTGCGTGTGCGTGCGTGTGTGTGCGTGTGTGTGTGTGCGTGTGTGTGTGTGTGTGTGGTGTGCGTGCGTGTGTGTGTGTGCGTGTGTGTGTGTGTGTGTGTGCGTGTATGTGCGTGTGTGCGTGTGCGCGTGTGTGTGTGCGTGTGTGTGTGTGTGTGTGGTGTGTGCGTGTGTGTGTGTGTGGTGTGTGTTTGTGTGTGTGCGTGCGCGTGTGTGTGTTTGTGTGTATGTGCGCGTGTGTGTGTGTGTGTTTGTGTGTATGTGCGTGCGTGTGTGTGTGCGTATGTGTGTGTGTTTGTGTGTATGTGTGTATGCGCGTTTGTGTGTGTGTGTGTTTGTGTGTATGCGCGTGTGTGTGTGTGTGCGCGCGCGCGTGTGTGTAAATAGTTGTTATTGGAAAAGTTCGATAAACTATTAGCATCCCATGATGACTCCTTCCACCGGATTCTTTCTTGAATGGCGGCTACTGGTCACTTTAGTCGTCGGACTTGTTTTTTATTCACTTTCTAATTCAATGACATCTCCATATGATCTTCTCTGCTTACAGCGTGTCGTATTCTAAGTTGACATTTCTGCTCATTATTCCACAGAGCGCGTGCTTGGGCGCGGTTAGCCACTCGAAATTCCGTAACAGAGTCGGATAAGTTCATCCTCAAAGTACTGATGATTTTAACAAACCGGTCGCGAATAATTTGATGATTTCGTCATCAATTTTATATTTTCTACCTCGATAAATATAAGTAATGGCCATCACTGGAGATTTACTGATAAAACTGACTGTGAATTACCTTTATTGACATTTACTCACAGACTTTTCATAACAGGTATTTGTGTTTATTGATGCTGATAGACTTTATATCACAAGTATTGGTATTTACTGATGCTGATAGACTTTATATCACAAGTATTGGTATTTACTGATGCTGATAGACTTTATATCACAAGTATTGGTATTTACTGATGCTGATAGACTTTATATCACAAGTATTGGTATTTACTGATGCTGATAGACCTTACATAACAGGTATTGGTATTTACTGATGCTGATAGACCTTACATAACAGGTATTGGTATTTACTGATGCTGATAGACTTTATATCACAAGTATTGGTATTTACTGATGCTGATAGACCTTACATAACAGGTATTGGTATTTACTGATGCTGATAGACTTTATATCACAAGTATTGGTATTTACTGAATGCTGATAGACTTTATATCACAAGTATTGGTATTTACTGATGCTGATAGACCTTATATCACAAGTATTGGTATTTACTGATGCTGATAGACTTTATATCACAAGTATTGGTATTTACTGATGCTGATAGACCTTATATCACAAGTATTGGTATTTACTGATGCTGATAGACTTTATATCACAAGTATTGGTATTTACTGATGCTGATAGACTTTATATCACAAGTATTGGTATTTACTGATGCTGATAGACTTTATATCACAAGTATTGGTATTTACTGATGCTGATAGACCTTATATCACAAGTATTGGTATTTACTGATGCTGATAGACTTTATATCACAAGTATTGGTATTTACTGATGCTGATAGACTTTATATCACAAGTATTGGTATTTACTGATGCTGATAGACTTTATATCACAAGTATTGGTATTTACTGATGCTAATAGACCTTATATAACAGGTATTGGTATTTACTGATGCTGATAGACTTTATATCACAAGTATTGGTATTTACTGATGCTGATAGACTTTATATCACAATATTGGTATTTACTGATGCTGATAGACCTTATATCACAAGTATTGGTATTTACTGATGCTGATAGACTTTATATCACAAGTATTGGTATTTACTGATGCTGATAGACTTTATATCACAAGTATTGGTATTTACTGATGCTGATAGACTTTATATCACAAGTATTGGTATTTACTGATGCTGATAGACTTTATATCACAAGTATTGGTATTTACTGATGCTGATAGATAGACTTTATATCACAAGTATTGGTATTTACTGATGCTGATAGACTTTATATCACAAGTATTGGTATTTACTGATGCTGATAGACTTTATATCACAAGTATTGGTATTTACTGATGCTGATAGACTTTATATCACAAGTATTGGTATTTACTGATGCTGATAGACCTTATATCACAAGTATTGGTATTTACTGATGCTGATAGACTTTATATCACAAGTATGGTATTTACTGATGCTGATAGACTTTATATCACAAGTATGGTATTGGTATACTACTGATGCTGATAGACTTTATATCACAAGTATTGGTATTTACTGATGCTGATAGACCTTATATCACAAGTATTGGTATTTACTGATGCTGATAGACTTTATATCACAAGTATTGGTATTTACTGATGCTGATAGACCTTACATAACAGGTATTGGTATTTACTGATGCTGATAGACTTTATATCACAAGTATTGGTATTTACTGATGCTGATAGACTTTATATCACAAGTATTGGTATTTACTGATGCTGATAGACTTTATATCACAAGTATTGGTATTTACTGATGCTGATAGACTTTATATCACAAGTATTGGTATTTACTGATGCTGATAGACCTTACATAACAGGTATTGGTATTTACTGATGCTGATAGACCTTATATCACAAGTATTGGTATTTACTGATGCTGATAGACCTTACATAACAGGTATTGGTATTTACTGATGCTGATAGACGTTATATCACAGTATTGGTATTTACTGATGCTGATAGACCTTACATAACAGGTATTGGTATTTACTGATGCTGATAGACTTTATATCACAAGTATTGGTATTTACTGATGCTGATAGACTTTATATCACAAGTATTGGTATTTACTGATGCTGATAGACTTTATATCACAAGTATTGGTATTTACTGATGCTGATAGACTTTATATCACAAGTATTGGTATTTACTGATGCTGATAGACTTTATATCACAAGTATTGGTATTTACTGATGCTGATAGACCTTACATAACAGGTATTGGTATTTACTGATGCTGATAGACTTTATATCACAAGTATTGGTATTTACTGATGCTGATAGACTTATATCACAAGTATTGGTATTTACTGATGCTGATAGACCTTACATAACAGGTATTGGTATTTACTGATGCTGATAGACCTTATATCACAAGTATTGGTATTTACTGATGCTGATAGACCTTACATAACAGGTATTGGTATTTACTGATGCTGATAGACCTTATATCACAAGTTGGGTATTTACTGATGCTGAAGACCTTACATAACAGGTATTGGTATTTACTGATGCTGATAGACTTTATATCACAATATTGGTATTTACTGATGCTGATAGACCTTACATAACAGGTATTGGTATTTACTGATGCTAATAGACCTATATCACAAGTATTGGTATTTACTGATGCTGATAGACCTTACATAACAGGTATTGGTATTTACTGACTGATCTGATAGACTTTATATCACAAGTATTGGTATTTACTGATGCTAATAGACCTTATATCACAAGTATTGGTATTTACTGATGCTGATAGACCTTACATAACAGGTATTGGTATTTACTGATGCTGATAGACTTTATATCACAAGTATTGGTATTTACTGATGCTAATAGACCTTATATCACAAGTATTGGTATTTACTGATGCTGATAGACCTTACATAACAGGTATTGGTATTTACTGATGCTGATAGACTTTATATCACAAGTATTGGTATTTACTGATGCTAATAGACCTTACATAACAGGCATTGGTATTTACTGATGCTGATAGACTTTATATCACAAGTATTGGTATTTACTGATGCTGATAGACCTTACATAACAGGTATTGGTATTTACTGATGCTGATAGACCTTACATAACAGGTATTGGTATTTACTGATGCTGATAGACCTTACATAACAGCTAATTGTGTTTATTGATACTAATAGACTTCTCATAACAGATATTGGTATTTATCGATACTAATAGACTTTACATTACATATGCTAGCAGACATACTTCACATAATATTTACTAATGCATTAAAGTTGTGCTACCTTGGCATTTATTTATTTTGCGATAAAAGCACGTTGTTTTTATCTTTTGGTTAAATATTAAGGACTATAGTCATATCATCAGTTTTCGTGGAAGTTAAATTTCGCATATTTCAAGCAAAGGCGAACAAAGACAATTATAAGAATTAACGTACCTAACTAGAAACTCTGTCAGCCCACGTGGCTCATCAGTAAGCGGGCGGAAGTAGCTGGTGTCCTTCACCCCTGTATACAATCCTAAGTACACACCAAGAAAGACGGGGGGAGCAGACGCCTGCAGTACCTGGGTAATTTTTTTTTCTTTTTTCGTTGGTAGTAAAACAAACATCATTTGAAATTCTGGAGCTGAAAATGATTATTGCTATAAGATAATCGAATAGCGGAAAATAAGATTCGGAAAAGCTTCAGTTGGAGTTTATGCATGGTGGATTTTTTGGTCTCCTTAATCCTATAATAATTAATCCAAAGCTCCCCCTTCATGTGCTACGAGCACAGTGTTTCCGGCCCCACATATATGTGCGAGTAGCTCCGCGAATATCGCCAACGAGCTGAGCCATCCCTGCACCTGGCGCTTCTGTGGTTAAGGACCTCACCTCAACGTTTCTGTTTAATAGCTAAAGAGAAATCCCGAGCCGATGGATTGGTACAGAAGAGCGGGTTAAAGGCCCACGTCAGGGAATATTCGCCAAACCGAGATGGTCCCCGACGGGAATCGCACCGGGCCCTCTGCCAAAGCGTATCTGTACGCTACCTACTTGGTCATCGGAAAAGGCGTCTAGCTATTCTAGTAAACGCAAATTAAACATCACTTTTATTTGTAAATGTCATGTGAAGCCAGTAGTAGTTCGACTTGGCCAGCAGGTGAGCTAGGTAACAGGGCTAACTTAAGAAGATTTCTATTTCAAGCCCACAGTTCTGCTATTACTCGACTTAGGGAGAATAGATTACTTTTTATGCTTCCGGGAGGGGGGTGAATAGTGTACTATTTCTATAAAACCCTCGTGTTTAACCGAGAGACAGATATGACGTCATTAAAAAGAGAGAGATGACGTCATTACACATAGAGAGTTGACGTCAGTACTCAGTTATACAGAGAGAGATGACGTCATTACACAGAGAGAGTTGACGTCAGTATTCAGTATACAGAGAGAGATGACGTCATTACACATGGAGAGTTGACGTCAGTACTCAGTTATACAGAGAAAGATGGCGTCATTACAGAGAGAGAGTTGACGTCAGTATTCAGTATACAGAGAGAGATGACGTCATTACACAGAGAGAGATGACGTCATTACACAGAGAGAGTTAACGTCAGTATTCAGTTATACAGAGAGAGATGACGTCAGTACTCAGTATACAGAAAGAGATGACGTCATTACAGAGAGAGAGTTGACGTGAGTACTCAGTATACAGAAAGAGATGACGTCATTACAGAGAGAGAGTTGACGTGAGTACTCAGTATACAGAGAGAGAGAGAGAGACTCGGACTCGGACTGCCAGTCATTAAAGCATTTAAAACCTGAAGCAGTAAAAAAAAAGAAAAGTAGTTTCGGATTAGGAAAAAAGAAAGGAAAAGATGTTCCTGAAGAGCAGTGAATACTCAATGGCCTGGTGTGGGGAACGGATAAAACTGAAGCGAATGCTGAGAGGCGTGAAAGTTAAGACGGATTTCCATCTCTGTCCCCTGTTAATAGGGGCCAGGTGAGGCACTGGCGGGCTCCTGATGTTTCTAAGTGTTTCAGCAAAATCTAAATCTCATCTAAAAGGTGGAAAAAAAAAACAAAAGCAAAAACTCACAAATTTACTATTTTCAGGGCAAGACGGTGTAGCTGAGTGAACTGTAAATCAACAATTTCCCTTTTATCTTTACGCTTTGTTGACTTTATTCACTAGCACAAACCTTTCTCTTTAGATCGGTAGGCGAGTTTAAGCCATCTGCATGTCACGCTTCAGTGAAGCAGGTTCAATTTCGATTAATGCGAAATCGACACCGGGGCTTTTCACTGCAAAAAAATTTGTTCCGATTCTTTTCTTTATAAATTAATATACTAACTGAAATCTTTCTAATTTAAGATTTCCCTTAATAACACATTAAACAAACTCCTGTATTTGCTTAATGCTCAAATAAGTAAAGTCTACTTTAAAACATTTATTGGCATCTAGTGTTAGCCATCAACTTTGCATTATATTCACTGGCATCGTGCTGATAACGATGAAGTTGATCACTGGGCTGAAATCTACAGACAAAGTTGATATCTGGAGAATAGTCACTGTTGCTTATTCAATAAGTCAAAATGATGTTAACATGGCGCGCACTGGCCCGCAAAAGACGCCTGTTTTCCTCGTGATATGGAATAATTTGAACATACTTTATAAAAATCGATAAATAAACATTTCTTTCTCTTTTTTCCCCCCTTTCATTTATTATTATTACGATTTTTTTGATTATTTTAAAGTCACTTTCTGTAAGCTTTTACGCGATGACCGTAAACACGAGCCAGTAGCACGAAGTCCATTATTCAGCGCCCTTGACAGAGAACCCGGTTTCCGGTGGCGGGTGAGGACCGGTCAAATCGGCGTTCAGCGAACTGCGTTCCTCCGGATGATCGTATCTCCCTCCGCCTCTTGTCTCACGCCCACCCGACCAGCGTCCGCGCGAAGATATCTACGAATTCGAAGCGCCATCCGGGAACCTGACGGCTTTTTTTGATTGTTTGTTTGGTTTCTTTTTCAGGGTCAGCCGGCAGGTGGAGTTGCAGACAGCGACATCCTTTTTATTTTGCTTCTTGGCGTTCTTCCTTTCCGATGTTTGCGTCTGTCTCGGTTATTTAAACAGGTGCTGCGGCGGCCTCGTCTCATTTGCAGTTTCTGTTATTGCTTCTGCCTGTTCGTTATTTACTGCCCCGTCGTTCTCTCGCCGATCCCTTCCTGTTTCCTACCGGAACATGCGCTGACAGGTCGTTTTATAATTGCCTCTGTTTCGCCTCGAGCCTATTGTTTATCGGTACGACACCTGGTCCCGTTACGGGTAATAGGCGCGGAGTGGCTAGGCTGCTGGTATTGGAGACCTTCGGCATCGCTTCATCTCGCCCCGCTCCACCGGCTGATTAGCCGGTTATCTTTCCAATTGTAAAAATACAAAGAGTTACATCAGTCGGCGCTTTGGTCTCCCACCCTGGAAAGTGGCCCTGCAACCCATCCAGTATGCAAGCAGACTATTGCCCCTAATTTCGTGACCGTGGAGATCCATAACCGGGAAAGCGTATGGCAAAGCAAAAGATGGGCATAGCTCCCTTGTTATTCAGTTTTCAACAATGTTCGTGTAAACGTCGATCATTACACAACCCAGTGATCCTAGTTCTCTAAGCTTCACATCCGAACCCTCTCCTTCATCCTCATATAAACTAACTCTTAATTCTCAGCTCTGTTACTGACTTATCATCACAACTAGACGCTAAATCTTCATCCCAACCTCAACTCTGACTTCTATTCGTACCATAATACTACCCCGCTATTTGAACTTTAACCCTTTGACCGAACTTCCTCAACTCTGACTTCTATTCGTACCATAATACTACCCCGCTATTTGAACTTTAACCCTTTGACCGAACTTCCTCAACTCTGACTTCTATTCGTACCATAATACTACCCCGCTATTTGAACTTTAACCCTTTGACCGAACTTCCTCAACTCTGACTTCTATTCGTACCATAATACTACTCCACCACTCTAACTCTAACCCTTTAGCGTTAACCGAACCTAACTCGTTTTCTTAACCTAATCTAACTTCTATTGATTTCACAAAATTTTGCAATAATTCTTGGTTCTAAATGAACAAATGTAAAGTTTTTAAGCTCAAACGCGTAAATATTTTAAAAAGTTTTAAATTTATAAAATAAAACTTTCACACGAAAATCCCAACTGCTTTTTAAAACAAAAATTTAAATTAAAATGTTGAAGGAAAACTAAAACATCCCAGTTAGTTAAATAATATTCCTATATGTTAATAGTTTAGATTAGCATTTTTCTCTAGTCTAATTGAGTAGTCACCTCGCTTTTTAGTTTTAAACTGTATTCAATAGATATGCAAAGTGGTAATTAATATTATTTCACGTCTCATCATTTCAAGCACCGCCAAGTTAGTCCAAAGTAAAACGTAGCAACAATAAAGCATTGTCACGGATGAGTGAATTTACGTTTAAGTTTTGATTGGTATCGATCGCTTTCTCAAACGGGCCTCGCGTGTTTAGCACATATTGGCTGCATTTGTACCTGTGGTTTCCTTTTCAGAAATAAAGTCAGACGCCACTGTCCATTTGTGCGCTAAGTAGATGTATATTTGGGGTCGTGCGTGTCTAAAGCCACCGCTGTATACACATATGGCATGGGGACATTATGCCGAAGCAGAGAGATGGCAGATGAATAGAATGAAAAATGCCGGTGTTTGGAGCAGCTTACCAAGCACCATTCTGGGATCAATCTCTTGCTGCTAAGCTCTGTTCGATGATGCAAGACATTGCTGGGGTTCCTGTTGAGCGACTCCGAGACGACGGGTCAGCTATTTATGGAAAGAACTAGATCCCTTTCCGATGCTATTAACGCCAGGAACTTCTGGAAAGCAAAGAAAAGATTTGCCACACAGAACAGGGTCCAGAATAATACCTTAGCTATAAGCCCAAAACGTCTATAGTTGTCAGGTGAATACAGGGGAGTTAAAATTATGTAGGCTAATGCACATTTTCCCGCGGTATCTGGGAACATAATAGATTGATTGATCGCTCCGATGAATGTTGGTTTTTCTTGCACTGTGTCAATATTCGACTGGGAGTTTGACCACACGGGACAAAGGAAAGCTTACAATCAGGGAAAAAATTTCTGGATTCTTGTCTGTTGTGGTAAACCTGTCAGGGTGATTAAGCTTAGTCTCCTTTACCCAGGTAGTACCCTAGATTCCAACCAATACCGCGTGAAAACATTCTTGAGCCTGTCATCGTTCCTCCTTTTGATAATCACCCGCTTACTACCAGAACGATGTTCATGGACGACCGACCGACGACTCAGGTCCTCGCCGCGCAGCTCCAATGGTGCGGTACGTTCAGCACGTTTCGATCGTACTTCTTATTCGACGGAACTTCTTCGAGATCAAATCAATCGCGCGTAGCGTAAAGAAGACGCCCAGCTAATCAGGATGACACTAAACTCGCCGAGGTAGTCGTGGCTCGTTCATTCTTAAAAGAAGAGGCTCACAACAAATTCTTCCTCTAAACAGTCAGTTTTGTGTTTTCCATGATATATCTTACCAAGTGGCGGCTAATACCGGAAAATGAATAAATCTCATCATTCCTACATCTTATTTCGTTCCAAAATATCGGCACTTTGTTGAAATTATTTACTTTTAAGTATGAAATGCACTTAGATCAAACACCGGCTGTGCAGGAAACTTGTTTCTGATGAATCCGCTCAACTTATACCGAGGTGAACACTTCGTTTTAAAAGCCTTTTGTCTTTGTTCAGATTCATATCTTTTAAAAAAAAAAAAAAATTTTTAAGGCTAAAAAAGAAAATTTTTTTACAAAAACCTAATAACGATCAAAGAACCAATAAGCACAAATAAATAACCATTCAAATGTCGATGACATTTTCATATTTGAAAATAATGTATAGAGTTGTTGTTTTTTTTACTTATAAGAAGGAGAGCTGCTGCGGGGTCAGATACAGATTCTTGGTCATAGGAGCTGATATTTTTGTACACAAAAGATCACCAAGTGCAGCCACGACGAAAGAGAGAAGACGCTGTTCAAGTTTTACCTAAACTGTGTCAACCATTGTAAGCTTCATATTGCTTACGGAGCCGCCAGGTAAAGCTACAGACTTCCTTGATTTAGAAAGTTTGTTTTGCATATTTTCACAGAGTCCAGGGAGGGAGGGGAAATTTTTTTTTGCTAAACATCAAGTCTGAAATATAAGTAAAGTTCCAAAAACTTATATCTGAGGTTCGCTTTTGGCTGTGGAGGTCGTAGAATATGCAGAAGAAGTCTTGCCCCTTTAAGTCTGAGCAGCGCAGAGTTTCACGCGATTACCTGCCCCTTTAAGTCTGAGCAGCGCAGAGTTTCACGCGATTACCTGCCTCTTTAAGTCTGAGCAGGGCAGAGTTTCACGCGATTACTTGCCTCTTAAGTCTGAGCAGGGCAGAGTTTCACGCGATTACCTGCCTCTTTAAGTCTGAGCAGCGCAGAGTTTCACGCGATTACCTGCCTCTTTAAGTCTGAGCAGGGTAGAGTTTCACGCGATTACCTGCCTCTTTAAGTCTGAGCAGGGCAGAGTTTCACCCGATTACCTGCCTCTTTAATTCTGAGCAGGGCAGAGTTTCTCGCGAGTACTTGGCTCTTTAATTCTGAGCAGGGCAGAGTTTCACGCGATGGGATCTGTTTTTAAGTTAACACAGAACGAGGCTTGTGTCCGACTTAACTTTTGTTTTTACTCCCGTTAGATTTCTGTGGATAAACTTTAAACTCTAGCAGAATTTTCCGAATTCCTGCGTAAAATCTGAGAAGAAACCGTCACTTTAAACTAAAATCTAATTAAACATGCTCGCTCGTGAAACTTTTGTTTAAAAAAATTAATTAATTAATATCTAATCAACTTTGATATAATTAATCTTTCTAAATTTTGGAAAAAAAATTATCGCCCGGCCATATTTCCAAACGTCAGCTCAATATTTTCTGCAGCAGTTCTGAATTAATTTTTTTGTCTGTGAAACATGTCCATTAGCGAGATAAGGTGCAGTAATACACAGCTATTGTCTTTCCGTATAAATCAAATAAATCACTTTTCTGTTCGCTGTTCTTAGTTAACTGTAATAAATAACACCATACTATACAACTGAGAGAATATTAGTAATATTATTTCCGCGTCTGTGGAGCTGAATCAGAATCATCTTTTCTACGTGATAGGGAAAAGATTAATGAAAATTTGTGAGGCAAAAATGCAAAGAAACGTCACTTCTAGAAATGACTTCTACAGGTGCAAAAGCTCAGCCATCTTTCTTGTAAATGAACGTGAAACAATTCAGTGGCTAATCTTTCTATTTTTTTTTTTTGTTATTTCTAGGCAAAGAGAGGTTTTAAATGTGAAATGTGGTTCCGTTAACAGCAACAGTTATCTTTTGACTGAAAGAAGCATTCATCAGTCTTGCAGCCCTCTGTATGACGTTAACAATGATTACCTGCCTAGTAAATCAGTCGTCTAAGAATAATACGAAATCAGTTGATAACAATGGCAGGTGGTTTTAGAAATTTCTCGGAACGGCGATATGGGTTTTAATCTGTAGAGAATTCGTTCGGTTTTGCTGATCACTTTCTGATTTCTGTCAAGATGAATCTTTAATTTCGCCTCATTGAGACAACAGTCTAAACGTAAAACTACAGCGCCTCTGTGGTGCGGGAAGGAGAAACGTAGCAAAGTAATGTTTCGCTTTACTGACGTTAATAAAACAACGATTAGCTTCCAGGTGAAAGATAATCACATCTGTAGTATTGTTACCTTTCGTACAAAAAATATCTGCAGAGAGGATCATATTGATATTGCTTCAGCTCGTGTCTGACGCTAACAACCACTATCTGCTAGATAAAGGGATTAGAACAAATGTTATGTAGTCATCTGTTTGAGGTTAACAGCAACATTTATCTTTTGACTGAAAGAAGCATTCATCAATCTTGCAGCCCTCTGTATGACGTTAGCAATGATTACCTGCCTAGTAAATGAGTCGAGTAAGAATTAATGCTATCACTAACAACTAAAACTATCTGTTTGGTTGATGGTATTACTGACACATCAAAATCCCATTGATCCATGTCTTCGCAGTACATGACCTTACAACTAACACAGCATACAAAAACATCGATATTTCTATTCGGGGGGTGATTTCAAGAGAAAATTATCGATGGTAATACGGGATGTTTGTGGGGGAAAACTTCGATCATTCGACGCATGGCTAAGCGAGCGACAGAGACGACAAAATTCAATGTCATAATTCTCTTCGCTTTAACGACAGTTTTGACCAACCTAGCTGTTAACGGTGTTACTGTCAACATTTCCGCTGGTAATATGTCACCCATAGCCACAACTCTGTTACAAGCAAAAAAACAAACAAAACAAATCTGCTATAATTTCCCAGTCTTCAGTTTAAAATGTACATGTACGACGAACAGATATTTTTAGTAGATTGCAAAGACTCGCAGTTGCGGTTCAAGAGAGTGGGAAACGAATGTGAGAATTTCCAATTAGCGTCCGAGAGCTGCCTCTTCCTAGACTATTACCCTTCCATGTTTTTAACGTGGGTAAATATAATATTCTATTTGTTGTACAACTGCTACATCAAACTATATATATATATATATTTTTTTTCCCCCGTTTCTATTAAATCAGAGTTGCGTTTTTTACGCGAATTTTTTCCCTTCTGATTCTCTTCAGCATTCGGAGCGATTAACCCTTTGAGGAGTGCGGTCGTATATTTACGTGAATGCTCTTCAAAGAGTTAGAGCACGAAATACTTCTTCCTGAACTTAAGTAAAACGTCGCCATACATATTTGCTAACGCAAATTCTCGCGGGAATGTTCTTTCGAATTTCCATAAGCCTGGGATTTAATCCTAGCAGAATTTTCTTCCTCTGTTCGAACACTTCAAGATAGCGGAGACGGTAAAAGAAATATTTTTTGAAAGTTCATTAACAACGCCGTTAAAATACGAAGACTCGCTTCTGCTGACACCTTCCGGCAGATTTCCGAAACATATCCGCTTTAATTGTTTTTCTTTCTTTTTTTTTTTAAAAAATTAAATTCTCTTTCTCTTCTACAGAACAGAAGGACCGATCGCGAAGCTGCGGCTGTGTATTTAAGGAATTATAAAACCCGCATCCAGCGTGCCAGAAATTAATCGATACAAAAATCGATCTATCTCAATAAATGATCTATGGTCTTGTACCGCAACCGAGGCGAGTTGATGAATGTGTTAATTTCGCTGCACACTTTCAAGAGTTCAGTCCGGGCCGAAAGACAACGAGGCTCACTGATCGCAGAAAATGACTGCATCTGAGGAGATAGTAAATTGTCGACGCACAAGATATGTTGATAAAAGCAAGTTCATCTTCCGCCAGTAGTAGCATCAGAAATAACATAAAATTGTATAAACAGAGAGAGAGAGAGAGAGATGACGTCAGTATCAGTACAGACAGAAAGGGGAGAGATGACGTCAGGGAAAGATGTAACGTCAGAGAGAGAGAGAGAGAGAGATGACGTCAGTATCAGTACAGACAGAAAGGGGAGAGATGACGTCAGGGAAAGATGTAACGTCAGAGAGAGAGAGAGAGAGAGAGATGACGTCAGTATCAGTACAGACAGAAAGGGGAGAGATGACGTCAGGGAAAGATGTAACGTCAGAGAGAGAGAGGAGAGAGAGAGAGAGACAGAGAGAGAGAGAGAGAGAGATGACGTCAGGGAAAGATGTAACGTCAGAGAGAGAGAGAGAGAGATATGACGTCAGTATCAGTACAGACAGAAAGGGGAGAGATGACGTCAGGGAAGGATGTAACGTGAGAGAGAGAGAGAGAGAGAGAGAGAGAGATGACGTCAGTATCAGTACAGAGAGAAAGGGGAGAGATGACGTCAGGGAAAGATGTAACGTCTGAGAGAGAGAGAGAGAGATAGAGAGATGACGTCAGTATCAGTACAGACAGAAAGGGGAGAGATGACGTCAGGGAAAGATGTAACGTCAGAGAGAGAGAGAGAGAGATATGACGTCAGGGAAAGATGTAACGTCAGAGAGAGAGAGAGAGGAGAGAGAGAGAGAGAGAGAGAGAGAGATATGACGTCAGTATCAGTACAGACAGAAAGGGGAGAGATGACGTCAGGGAAGGATGTAACGTGAGAGAGAGAGAGAGAGAGAGAGAGAGAGAGAGAGATGACGTCAGTATCAGTACAGAGAGAAAGGGGAGAGATGACGTCAGGGAAAGATGTAACGTCTGAGAGAGAGAGAGAGAGATAGAGAGATGACGTCAGTATCAGTACAGACAGAAAGGGGAGAGATGACGTCAGGGAAAGATGTAACGTCAGAGAGACAGAGAGAGAGAGAGAGAGTATATATTTACGTGCCTCACTAAGTCGACAATATACCGTGTTACGGATATCTTGGGTTACAAACAGAGAGTCAGATGGCAGAAAATAGAACGCATCCTTTTGTCTGGTACAGGCCAAGTTTACACAGATGCTACGCATTGTTGTACTTCGTGAGCCAGTTTTTAGCCACTCAAGATATCTGTATTTGTGGAAGGTAGAAGTTTGATGTATAGGTAAGTAGAAGCTACTTAGCCATTTAACTGGTACTGGCTCCGTTTTGGTGAGGACGCCCCAACTAACGGAATTTTTCTATATCCGAACGGAAAGACGCAGGAAGATAAGAGAAACCGTGGATGGGATCCTCCGGTGGCCCGGTTTTCTAAATGTCTGCCACCATAACGGCTTTTCTTGGAACCAACTACTTCAGATTGTATCGGGTTTTTTGTGATGTACTGCAGTCAAATTCACATCTATTTCATCACATAGACAGAGAATGAAGCTAACGAGGAAGAAACCGAAGAGGCTGCTGAGAAATGGGGTATCAGGTTCAGCATTCAGCCCTGTCATCTATTCACGTCTAGTGCCGTTATGAATCACTGTATAATAAAGACGTTGGTAGCCATAATTTGTGGATACACCGATAAGATAATTCAGCAAGCTTAGCGTTAAAGTGGATAGTTCTATAAAAAAAATGTTTAGTGGGGAAAAAATTCTTTTAAATAAAGATTTGTTTACACATATGGATTATGCGTGAAATTATATGAACTAGTAAATGTTATTAGTGAGCCCACATAATAAAAAAAATATTGAATGTAGGCTGTACAAAGGACGACTGTTACTTCCCGCTCGTTCTATGTAAGATGGCGGTGTTGCATAAGCTAAGGTCTGGATGCAGATGTCCAACTGTAAGGTAGAATAGAATTGCAAGGTATCGTCGTTCAAACAGTTACAAAGGAAAGAGTCGTGAATACAGAAATGAAATCTCTTGTTTTAACAGCTTCGAACTCATATCTTTCCTTCCGATGTTTCATGGAGTCTGTCTGTATTAAAGCTGATGAGAGCATACAGTAATGGCGACCTGAGTTGCCAGAACTTTCGACAGTAAAATTACAGCATCTGTTTCCAGAGTAGACATTTAGAAAAACAACAATGGTAACAATTAGACATAAATTACCATCTCTTTGGTTCTTTTTTTTTCTGCACTGTAATATTTAAATATTGTTTTACCAACCGACAGCATTAGTTTCCTTCCGCATCTAAAAGTAAAGAGCTCTGGTAGAAACTCTGAAGTATCCCAGCATTCGTTAAAGAAGGCAATGGTTGACCGCCTCAGTTATACATTTTCCTGGTAAGGACGTGACCCACGAACCTATCCATGGGCAAATAACTGATGCTGATGAATGTTCTTTTATTATACATACAACGGCTTAGGCACCCACTACATACTTCTTTTACTGTTGATGCTTAATTCTCATTTAAACTACTTTGTTTTGGGTTAGTTTCTTTTAGCTAATGTTAGGAATTCTGCTGGACTTTTATTTCAGATGATAAAATCAAAAAAAAAGATAAAAATAAGGGGTAATTATTGTACATATTTAAAAAGATGATAATTTTGGCATCGCAGAACTCGTAAAATCACCCGCATCTTCCACATTGTGCTCGCAATAATCGTCTAATTTCGGGGTGAACTCTCCTGCGCTAGAAACCGAGTATAAACGGTCGGCGAATTTGAAATACTACACGGTGCGGATTATTTACATAAGATGCGATTGGCATATCACTAATTAACGCGGAAGCTTAGAGGCTACCATAAAATAGCTATTATAATTTTAAAGCGCAAAAGAAGATCCCCATTTCTACGAGTGAACTTCTTATTGGTTGCGTCACGTATAACAAATAAAAACGTTGGGATTTCCCTGAATCGTTGGTAGGTGATTTCCCATAAACTCCCTATTTAGAGGGTTATTAAGAAAACTAGTTTTGCACGTGTGGAAAGCATCTGTCGAAAGACTTGCGATTGCAAAGGAAAAGGACAATGGTTTGGTCCATCGGTGCAACTTGCACAGTATTCCGAGAAATCCAGATAGAGCAGGTACTCAAAATTTACAGTGTTAAGCTCCGAAGGAAGAGGGGGCGGGGATGGAAGAATACATTATCTAAAAAAAAAAAAACACAGAAAACGGTTTTATCACCAGAAATGGAACTAATCCTATTACGCTGTGTTGACGCTGAAGGAAGGCTTACAACCCAAACGTATTGCGTGCAGTTCAATTTCTTTTTTATTCTCTTTAATTCTTTCTGATGCGCGGAAGCCAAGACGTCGGATACAATGATTAACGGCGACGTCTGAGGCTGAGATCAGGCTTAAAGCAGATGAGAAGAGGTGTCTAAGTAATCAGTTCACCGCAACTGTTTCCAGTCGGTTCCACGGCTTTTAAGACTCGATGAAGCTTTTATTCAACCCAAACCCTTATATATATATATATATATATATTTTTACATTATTTGACAACCAGTTCGGTGTCATTCGAATTTACCAACATTTTCCGAGTTAATGCGCGGTCTCAAAATATTACACCGCACTGGCGGATGTCTTCGCTTTCCTTGTGAGCATCCTCGTCACGATCATCACGGGTTTCTACTTGATGTAAACTTAAGTAAAGCTGAATAAAATTCCAAGTTTAATGTGTCGGTAAATATGCACCTCTCTCGTTATTGGTAAAAAAAGGGATCACTTTATTCAGTTCGCATTCTTAAAAAAAGTAAAAAAAAAATAGTTTAATGCAAGCAAAAGGGGGGGAGAAAGGATATAAGGGAAACGATTTAAAGGATAAAGTGAAACGGAAATGACAAACTGGTCTGGGTAGCATGTTGCTGACGTCCAACACAGAAGATCGGTTAACGTAAATATTTGTTCTGATTTCGTTTTTGTGTTGTTGTTGTTGTTTTTTCCGTAGCTATTTCCAGGTCTTTCTACGAAAACCAGAAAAGCCTTAAACATCAAAAAAAAAAAAAAAACGCAATAGAAAAAGACAACAACAACAACAAAAAAACACACACTTGTATCTAATTAATATCATCATCTCTCTGTATAAAAAAAATTGGCTTTCCTCCGTTCTGCTACAGCGCGAGTTAATTTAATTCAAACATCGAAAGCTACCACATAGAAATTTATTAACACGAGACAGCACCGAAATTTGCTTTGCTTTCGAACTTATCTTCGATTTGATTCAAACGTTTTACAGAAAAGGAATTGAAAGTAAATAGATAAAAAGTCAGAATCTATCTATTGATAAGCAGTTTACAGAATTAATAATTAAAAAAAAAAAATACAAATTTGCTTTGTAGCATCAGCTCAGATAAATCCCAGTGCAGTGGTGTTGTGTCGGAGTATTTTAAAGGAATCCGTATTGTGTTAAAAATGGCTTACAGCCGCAGCCAAGATGAAGTTGCTGATGAAATGTTCAAGCATTCTCAGTTGACTGCTATTTTTAAAATGAGATGATACAATAGTAAAAAAAAAAAAACATTGCGACAGAATCGTTTGGGTATTGCTTTTTTTGCGTAGATGCTAGATGTAGCCGTGTAGAGTGAAAGTAGGAGCCTTCCGGGTTACAGCGGAAGGCGATGATACTGTGTGGCCGGGTAGAGTGAAAGTACGAGCCATCCGGGTTACGGCGGAAGGCGATGATACTGTGTGGCCGGGTAGAGTGAAAGTAGGAGCCATCCGGGTTACGGCGGAAGGCGATGATACTGTGTGGCCGGGTAGAGTGAAAGTACGAGCCATCCGGGTTACGGCGGAAGGCGATGATACTGTGTGGCCGTGTAGAGTGAAAGTACGAGCCATCCGGGTTACGGCGGAAGGCGATGATACTGTGTGGCCGGGTAGAGTGAAAGTACGAGCCTTCCGGGTTACGGCGGAAGGCGATGATACTGTGTG
Organism: Nautilus pompilius; assembly: GCA_018389105.1. NCBI lineage: Eukaryota > Metazoa > Mollusca > Cephalopoda > Nautilida > Nautilidae > Nautilus > Nautilus pompilius. Next base: position 170,898 of record JACATO010001484.1, on the reverse strand, counting down.
GCCGGGTAGAGTGAAAGTACGAGCCATCCGGGTTACGGCGGAAGGCGATGATACTGTGTGGCCGGGTAGAGTGAAAGTACGAGCCATCCGGGTTACGGCGGAAGGCGATGATACAGTGTGGCCGGGTAGAGTGACAGTACGAGCCATCCGGGTTACGGCGGAAGGCGATGATACTGCGTGGCCGGGTAGAGTGAAAGTTCTGCACACAGATCTATACACAAACCACTTAGACGCATGGAGACCAGAAGTACCCGGGCTGTATTCACTCGCCGCCTCACCCTCCCCGGGATATATTCTGAACGTCGATGAAGGGCGCACATCTGAGACTAATGGCCAAAGTTGCTGCGAAACATTTGAGCATCAGTTCCATCTCGAATAGCTATTCGAATAACCAGTATCACCCGTTTGATAACTTCAGACAGAGCACCGCAATCCCATCGTTTCTAGCTGGCTGCTGTATCCGCTTCTCTCCTCCCCATTTGGTCCCAGTCAAACATTAGACTGTTGTTGTTGTTGTTGTTGTTTTTTCCGCGCCTTCTTCGATGAGGCAAAAACAACAACAACAACAAACGCTTACATATTTGTTTATCAGACTAGAAAATAAAAGAAACCCAATGCTGCGGCCGAGTGAGCGACCCCTGGCGGATTAGTGAGCACTTTTCAACCGTTTTACCGCTGTTTTTTATGTGTATTGGCCGCCCCCTTTGCGCCCCTTTTAACAGCGAAAAGAAAACCGTCGTCCTCAGCCGACAAACGACCGGGGAAGGTGACATATTTTAAGGGATACATCCCCTTCTCCTTTCTCTGCCTGTCGGGCGAGAAGTGCAATTTTCTCAGATCCATTAGCAAAATAAAATTTAAAAAGGAAGAATAAAATAGGATGAAAGATGCTGAGAGCTTTTAGAATATCGAATTCTTTCTTTCGTCGTGTTGTTCTCACCTGACCACCGCCATCCGAATTTCCACAGCTCTGGTCGTTTTGTGTGTTGACGTATTAATGGCGCGATGCTATTTCTCGTCACAAGGAGAGCCGTTCTCCCCCCCCCCCCTCCCAGGAGATGGTTCGGGAAAGGGCAGTAATGACGTGGCTCTCAACTAGCGGTTTACGTTCGGCGCCACGCGCTTCAGGTAACTCCGACAGTGACGTCATGGTATTAAGGATTCCAACTGTTCGGAGTGAAAAGCCGCTTGCCTCATTGAAAAACAAGAACCTAAATCCCATCCAGCAGTTTGGTAGCCATTTCTCAGTCGGATGGTTTATCTCAGAGGGCTTTGGCCTCGGACTCCGGTATCCAAACAGGTCGAGGAACCCACTAAAAGTCTGCATACGAAATGGAAAATCACGCCAAACCGGCTAGGAAGAGGAAGATAATCTACTTCCGTCCCTGCCTGTCTGCCTACCTCTCCCTCTGGACCTCGTTGTCCCCAGTTTGTCAGGCCGACGGGGAAGGGTTTGAATTTAAGACTTTAATCGTAGTGCTACGCATTTGCTAGTCGCCGAGTCGAAATGACAAAACGAGGCCCCCCCCTGTTTAATCGAGACAATCGACGAGGGCGCATCTGCTGCCTGGGTCTCCGATGCCGATGATATTCTGAGAACCATCACTGAAAACTGTCTCGAGTGATTCCCGCGCTCGGGAGAGGAAAGCAAAGTGAAAGGGTCCGAGAGGAACGGTCCATAGATGGTCGCAATCTATTTTGCTTGAGCAACAAAAACGAGATGCTCTGCCTCAAGGGACTGGGTTCGAGAGTGTAAAGAGATGCTGGAGAAACAGGGAACCTCGGGGTTAGGAGATAAAACAACAACAAAAGATAAGGAATTATCTTAAGTACGCAGACCACTGTGGAAGATGAACGCGGGCGGAAGACTCGAAGCTGTTAGTCAGGTGTTTCCTTTTTAATTTACAACCCGCACGAAAGGTGTCGGCACTGGTTTAAGTTGATGGACAGATCAACCAAGAACTCGGCTCGGATGCTGAAAGATTTTCCTCTATGATGCAGTAGACGGGATTGCACCACGCCGCCTCTTTCGCTATTGTATTTAAATGGTGCGTTTATGGCGGAATAAATGCAGCTTTGTCTTCTTCACTGTTAAGTTTTCCAGCACAGAAAACAAAACAAGCCTAAAGGTTTTAACCGGAGATGTAAAGAAAAAACAAATAATAATAATAATAATAATAATAATAATAATAATAATAATAATAATAATAATAATAATAATAATAATAATAATAATAATAATAATAATAATAATAATAATAATAATAATAAGTTCCTTTATATCTTACAAGAGGCTGCTTTTCTCACCCATCACATACATTCCCCAGCTTCCGACGCTATTCGCGGAATGTCTTGTGTAAGTGTACACTTTTAACAGTTCTTTGGAGTTTCATTTTACATTCATTAATCATCGAAGAACGCTCATCCGTGTCGCCAGGACGGCCGCAACCGATAGACGATCGTGCGTTTGTTCCCCATCCCACCCGATTACCTAATACGTTTATGTACGTCCGCCTCGCGGTGATATGAGAGGACGATGTTCGTATCCCTTTTTACCGTAAAATTAAAAAAAAAAACAACAACAGAAAACAGGCGATTCCTCCAACTCCGTATAAAAAGGAGGAGGGAGTACGTTGTCACGGGACTGATAGAATGGAGAAGTAGAGGAACTAGGGTCGGCGTAGATCTTTCGTCACACCAGTGAAGCGGATTCGAGAGTAAAGGGACGTAACTTTTTAAAGGCGTCTTGCAAAAATACCCGTTTTTAACGCCAGGCGGCTTAATTTACCGTCGCTCGCGCTTCAACACGAAACTTTACCAAAGTACCTGGCTAGCGTAGAATGCATAAACTCTTTGGCTCTATCACTGACGGCAAAACTTGTAAATGCTAGGATCGCTGATTGTACTTATATAAAGACTGCCATGTTATTGTCGCAAACTGACGTAAAGCCGAACTGATGCCGTTATTTCACACAGAAGGTTGGGAAAACAGACCGGTTTAAGTTATTACCCAGAGTCTGGAAACTTCTGCGATATACGACAGAAAATCCTGAGTTACAAATATTTCCAGTAAGTGGATATTTGTTTCAGGGTTCTGGATGAAGCATGGATAGAAAGGCTTTTCGTGCCATTTTGCTTCACGAGTTCAAACCGGGCCACAAAGCGAGCGAGGCGACTCGTAACATTAAGCGACCATGGGGCGAGGACAGAGAAGATGAGCCCACAGTACGACGATGGTTTGATCAGGAGATGGGAAACTTAAAGGTGAGGAACGTAGCGGACGTCCTTCCAGCTGTGATGGCGACCGTCTGACAGCCTCGGTTGAAGCCGATCCAAGAAAAACAGTGCGAGCAATTGCTGGAGAGCTTGACGTAAGCACTGCAACAACTGTTTTCCAGCATCTTTACGCAATCGGAAAAGTGAAAAAGTGGGTGCCTCACGAGTTGAATGAACAACAACAAAATCGTCGATTGGAGATCTGCTCTTTATTTGTCATAAGAAACAAAAACGCCCTATTTCTTGACCGAATCATTATGTGTTATGAAAAATGGATCCTTTACGACAATCACAAAAGATTAGCACAGTGGCTCGACTAAGACAAGGCGCTCAACCACATTACAAAACCCAGCCTCCACCCAAAGAAGGTCATGGTCACTGTCTGGTGGACTGCAACTGGTGTCATCCATTGTAACCTCTTACTACCTGGCGAAACCATTACAGCTGAAAGGTACTGCCTGAATTAAACGTTGTTCATCAGAAACTCTCCCAACGACAGCCGGCACTGGTGAATCAAGAAGGCCCAATCCTGCTCCACGACAATGCTCGTCCTCGTGTTGCAAAAGCGAAGTTCTCCCTCACCCAGCCTATTCACCAGACCTCTTTCCCACAGACTATCACCTTTTCCAAATACCTCGACAGCTTCCTTCTCCAGCCAAGCAGCTATTGAAACTGCCTTCCAACAGTTTACCGACTCCAGAAATCCAGATTTTTTCAAAATGGTATAAATGCGCTTGTAACTCGTCGGCAGAAGTGCACTGATTGTAACGGAACTTACTCTGATTAATAAACAACTTCACGTACAGCAACGATATGAAGCCTCATTGTTGCGGTAAAAAAACCGACAAAACCTCTGTAACAACCTAATACTTTCAGCGCTCTCCTTCTTAATCAAACATTATTTATCTCCCTTTCGCTGGTTTTTGTTGTTGTTTTTTTTTAACCGCTGTACAAAATGGCTTCCGAGCGCGATTCAAAATGACTGATGCATAAATTTACGTCAATTTTTCTTTTTCAACCCGAAACTCTGCGGTTGAAAGTAATTAACTCAAACGCGAGGATAAAGGCTGACTCGGCTAAAACTTTGCGAACTTTCCGATTGAACAGTTTAAGTAGTTTCGCCACAGTTCTCATCTATATCGCTGATGTTTGTTTGACGAAGTCCAAAGAGCGACTTCTCGCAGACAACGCGGGTTTTATTGACACGGATTTCGATTTTTCTATTCTTACGAGAACCTTAAAATTGTACAGCGGGTCATCACCGCCACCATTTTTATTTTAGTTCTTTATTTTTTCGAACTGAAAAGAAATCTAATTTAAGGAAAATAAAGACTATTAGAAGAAAGAGGGAGACGGCGGACCGCAGTCGTCTCGTCTTCTCTGCTAGCGGTGAGTCTTTCTCGCAGGCTGACGAAGGAAACAAAGGGAAAGTAGAGTGCAAACCCGTAGAGAAAACGTACTCTTAAAACGATTAAAATCCACTAAGCCTCTTACTTATAAGCTTCCATTAATCCCTGTGTTGTGTATACCCTCGTGCTCAAAATTATGCGCCTACCATAAAACACTGTTTATACGCTCTTTTATTACATCTTTGCCAGTAAAATATCATTATGTCACCAAAAAATGTTGTTTTTTTTAAGTATTACAAATCCGATAAACAGAGCTTCAAAATGTGTAAGCAATTAATTGTGACATTTTTGTCGCTCCAAACATCTTCATGATTATGAACCGAGCAAGTTTGGTTGTTTTTGCTTGTTTTTTATGAATATTAAATGTAGTTGATACGGAAAGCGAGATGCAACAATTTTTTGCCACTACTGTATTGCGTAGCATATATGGAAAGAAATTTCCAACAATCTTTCAAGTACTTAACATAAAACAAGGCAGTGCTGTGGATTGTCGCCCTCTACTGGTTTAAGTCAGGGAACAATTTTAGCTCAACTCTGCTTTTGTATAAATGCTAATGGACCGCATTATTGGTGATTGTCGTTACTTTGTTATCAGATGCTAATGGAACCTAGAAGCAGAATGCCGCACGAATCAGGGAATACTAAGATTGTCCTAAATAGAACTGGTTACTCACAACAAAGAATGTATGGGGAAACATAGAGTTGCACGATCTGATGTACATTTAGCCGTCTTGGCTACGAATTTAAAGAGCCTAGATGGGAGGGGGTACAGAAAAACTACAAAAGGCGAAGGAAGACCAGTTGCCTGGTTCCGAAAGTAAGGAAAGTTCTTCTTGACAGGTAAACAGCTGCTGACCGAAATTTCTGTGGAACATTCAGCCTCTCAACCCCCACCATCAAAAGATGGTTAAGAGAGTTTGCAATTGATTATCCGAGTAGCAATTATAAAGACTTCGCTTAGACGTTTTCGCGAGAAAAAGCTGTCTGACTGGACTGAACAGCGCCAGCAGCAGAAGTAATTTCTGGAGGCGATGCTGCAATACATTTTGGTCAGATGAAAGCAGATCTCGTGTATTTGGTACTAATCTGCGACGGTACGTGATATGGAAAACCAGGGGAACGTATGTAGAGCTAAGCTTCGTGGTGAATATGGGATTGTATAAGGTTGTTTAACTGGTATTTGGACAATGACTTCATATACATTAATGGAATTTTTATAAAACAAAGATATCACAATATTCTAGAACGCCATACAATTCCATCTGGACATCGTTTGATAAATGACCATTCTATTGTACTACTTGGTAATTATCCAAGCCGCTCCGCGTGTCTCAGTTTACATTTCCCTGCTAAAAAGAATCGAAAAGAACTTCTTAAAATCGAGCTCGACCCGCATCAGAATCGACATTTTCACCACAATGAACTTTTTTATATCAAGGAATTAAAGAAAAGATCCATCTGATGTCAACCATCTGTGACTACTTACAAGGGCAATAGTGGGTGTTAACTTGGCAATATTCTCCAAAGTTATTTAGCAGAAGCTCACACATTTCTTCACTTATTTATGTTCGATGAAGAAAGCCTGAAGTGACGACCGGGTTATATTTAATGAGTTGTGTTCTGATACCTGTCCCCTCGTGGCTTTATTGTTTGTTTGCCGGAGTAATGCATGTTTACAAACAAGTAGTGCTGAAAAGCTAAGATAATAGATAGCAAACAGTATTCCCTTACGGTTTGAACGCTAAATATACATAGGTTAGGTTTTACTCGTCTCCTTCTAACGGAAATTGGACCAACAATGGCATCCATTTTAAAGCCGAGATGTGAGTCATTTAATCTCCAACAGAGGGCGCGGTTTTCACAAAGAACCGCACTAGTCAGCACGTATTAGGCATTTAATAAGCGGTAACGATGTAAACGACTTCTGCACCTTCGAAGACTTAAACGAAGAGGCCGAAAAATATCGGCTTAGCGCCATTTTATCCAGTCTCGCAGAAATTCAAAATGCATCTGTGAATCTCTCTGCGCGAAGACAACAAGAATAAATTCGTGTTTTTTTTTTTGCTTTCCAAAGTTACAATTTTAAAGAAACGCGCCATATCACGTGATCATTTGTGAGGTCGGATATTTACACAGATGAGCGGACTTGTATTCAGATATAATTTTTAAAAAAAAAAACTTTTTTTTTTTTTTTCATTTTAGCTTAACAAAGCAAAATTTAATTAGGGAATTTTTTGTTACAGTCAGCGATTTAATGATTTACAGCAGCAATTCTAATTCATACATAAAAGGTTTTCCAAATCTTTTCATCTCGAATAGACGACCATTTTAACGTCTCAAAGGTGTGTTTATTATTAATTTCGGTTACATCTAAGCCTTAATTTCCTGAGACATTTTCTGAATGTTAGCCTAAACCCACTTAGTACTTTGTATAATTAAAACATAAACACTTTGCTGATTTGCGATATTCATCCGAAGAAATTCACGGCGATGAATAATTTTAATCCAGTCTTGGATATTTTCATGATGCTACCAGTGTATAGACGTGACACTTTATGACCTTGCAAATTGCTTTTATTTGGAATTTTGGAGATCAACACCGGGAATTTTGGAGATTGACACCGGGAATTTTGGAGATCGACACCGGGAATTTTGGAGATCGACACCGGTAATTTTTGAGATTGACACCGGGAATTTTGGAGATCGACACTGGGATCGACACCGGAAATTTTGGAGATCGCCACTGGGAATTTTGGAGATCAACACTGGGAATTTTGGAGATCAACACTGGGAATTTTGGAGACCGACACCGGAAATTTTGGAGATCAACATTTGGAATTTTGGAGATCAACACTGGGAATTTTGATGATCGACACCGGGAATTTTGGAGATTAAGACTGGGAATTTTGGAGATCGACACCGTTACAGAATTAATGTTTTTGTCACGACTTAAAAGAGGTTATGAATCATCAGTAACATTAATAATTTCTCCCACGGATCTCAGTGGAACTACTGCAAAAGTGTACGAATAAAACCTTTTTTTAACGTACAACTTAAGCAGAAAGAAAGTGTTGGAATGTATACGAATGATCTCAAAGACGAAAACACCGACTGGCCTACATGAGTTTCAAAATAAACGAACAAAATTCATTTCCACTAGCTCACCTATTAGCAAAGAAAGAAAAAAGGTGTGCGCGACAAAACAAGCATTAGTCTGACGGGTGAGCAGAGAAAGCCACATCAGCGTCGGTTCCTATGACAGGCCGAGTGCGCTACTAGGGCCAGCTCGCCGAGATCCTTAGGAATCCATAAAATTTCGGCGGCCACTCAGTACTCTGTTGAAGATATACGCTGCTGACCAAACGTTTGGGAGATGCTACAAATATGGATTAATTTTTTTTTAAAAAAATATATAATAATCGATTTATTTCTCGTCATGATGTAGTGAATCCAATATTCAATACTTGAATGTGGGGAAAAAAGGAAAGCGGATATTTAATAAATTTTGGTTTAAACATTGTTTTATGGAAATATCTAGCCTTGTTGTACCCCTATCCTTGTGACGTCATTCCGTTCGATGGGAAATGGGCCAATGGGATTATGTCACACGGAGCGTTATAGAGTAGGCGGAAGAGGTTTCTAAACCCCAGAGAAGTCACGACAGCTGATGGCTACGGTTATTAACGTTTTTGTCATGGAGGAGAGAGGGGGGCGAAAATAAAGAGGGCCAAAGAAGGAAACCCCGATCTTGAATCGCGATCTGTTATTTTGCGCTTCGAGAAACGAAGGACTGGAAGAAAGAGAGAGATGGAGAAGACGCCAGACGACTGGGATCAGTACGGACAGGGAGAAGATCAGCAACATTCAAACGAGAAGATAAACGTGTCAGGCAGCTGAGCAAACAACGAAACAGAAGAATTACAGCCACCCACTCCCTTTCCTCCCCCCTCCCTCCCTCCTCCAAGAAATTGCAGCACAGCCGAATAGCACGAGAGACAAATCCAGTTTCCCCCTGACAGCAATAAAAAGGCATCGTAGAGCTGCTGGTTCAAATGGTCGCGTGGTTGTCGCGAGAAAAAGGGAGACCCCTCACCCCCCCCGTTTCCTGATCCTTTCGGTTACGGCGAAAAGGTCGCAATGGGCGAAATTGCACGAACATCGAACCGTGGAAAACTGGAATAGTATTGACAGCGTTTGAGACGTTGGCGTCCGAATACCGAACGCGCAGACAGTGTTGGTGACTGCTTGTCAGAACGGGGCTTTGCTTCTACAGGTAAACACGACGAAGGCGGCATCACGTCTTCAAGGTGTCTTCACGTTGGTCTTTGTACGATCGGCAGAAAACCGGCAGAATAGCGTTACGAGAGGAGCGTGTTCAGCAGAAACGTGGAGTCACTCTCGACAGTCGGCTGGGTGCGGGCGGTGGGGGGTTAATTATGGGGCAAGGTATTGACTCTACTAATGTTTTCAAATTATGCAGACAACGTGTGAAGAGCAAGGAAAGGTGCGCACTCGATTTGTCAGCAAGTGGTCTTTTTCACGGGGGAAAACGACGTCACACAGCGATAGGGACAGAGTCGGACCCAACAACATCCGAATACTTGGCAAAGTAACTCGAGCGACTACTCGAAATTTTCTGTTATCAGTCTTTTCTTCTGGAAGTCTAATCGTTGGCTTATGCATTTATCGCAGGAAATGCTAAATCTTAGCCGGTGCACACGAGGAAGAAGATTATTCCGGTTGCACATCTCCACCGATGCAAAGAGAGAATATACTGCCAAACCAGATTAGCAGTTTTTATTGACAACATACCGGCTAATGGAGAACTACATACTTCGAATTAATTATATAAACGAAGAGTTATTCGAGGCCTCAGCTGATGACGTGTTTTTTCTCGAACAGCTCTGTCAGGTGCCAGTATAAATGATGAATTTATTGCCCAAATGTTTTTTTTTTTGCCTAGAGTGTCGTCACGAGACACCTTTTATTTTCTTAGGAACCACGGACGCGATGCAGCAGCCTACAGGCTCGCGACATTACGGATGGGGCACAGGAACGATCACTGATTGTGATGAGAATTTTAGTAAACGCAGTCAAAAACCTGTAAACAATAAAAAAGAAAAACAGAAACACGAACAATAAGAGATTTTAATTAAGACAGGATATTAAATTAGATGCTCAATACGAGATATCACGGATCAGCGGGTATGTTTGATTACCAGATATTCTAAAAACTTTAAAACAGTGTGGCGTATCTGACGCTGTTGCTAGCTCTAGTCCACCTTCATATTTACATAGTTAAATATTATTTTTCATCTTGTTTTATCTCTAGTCCACCTTCATATTTACATAGTTAATATTATTTTTCATCTTGTTTTATCTCTAGTCCACCTTCATATTTACATAGTTAAATATTATTTTTCATCTTGTTTTATCTCTAGTCCACCTTCATATTTACATAGTTAAATATTATTTTTCATCTTGTTTTATCTCTAGTCCACCTTCATATTTACATAGTTAAATATTATTTTTCATCTTGTTTTATCTCTAGTCCACCTTCATATTTACATAGTTAAATATTATTTTTCATCTTGTTTATCTCTTGTCCACCTTCATATTTACATAGTTAAATATTATTTTTCATCTTGTTTTATCTCTAGTCCACCTTCATATTTACATAGTTAAATATTATTTTTCATCTTGTTTTATCTCTAGTCCACCTTCATATTTACATAGTTAAATATTATTTTTCATCTTGTTTTATCTCTAGTCCACCTTCATATTTACATAGTTAAATATTTTTTCATCTTGTTTATCTCTGTCCACCTTCATATTTACATAGTTAAATATTATTTTTCATCTTGTTTTATCTCTAGTCCACCTTCATATTTACATAGTTAAATATTATTTTCATCTTGTTTATCTCTAGTCCACCTTCATATTTACATAGTTAAATATTATTTTTCATCTTGTTTATCTCTTGTCCACCTTCATATTTACATAGTTAAATATTATTTTTCATCTTGTTTATCTCTTGTCCACCTTCATATTTATATAGTTAAATATTATTTTTCATCTTGTTTATCTCTTGTCCACCTTCATATTTACATAGTTAAATATTATTCATTCTTGTTTTATCTCTAGTCCACCTTCATATACACATAGTTAAATATTATTTTTCATCTTGTTTTATCTCTAGTCCACCTTCATATTTACATAGTTAAATATTATTTTTCATCTTGTTTATCTCTAGTCCACCTTCATATTTACATAGTTAAATATTATTTTTCATCTTGTTTATCTCTTGTCCACCTTCATATTTACATAGTTAAATATTATTTTTCATCTTGTTTATCTCTTGTCCACCTTCATATTTACATAGTTAAATATTATTTTCATCTTGTTTATCTCTAGTCCACCTTCATATTTACATAGTTAAATATTATTTTTCATCTTGTTTATCTCTTGTCCACCTTCATATTTACATAGTTAAATATTATTTTCATCTTGTTTATCTCTTGTCCACCTTCATATTTACATAGTTAAATATATTTTTCATCTTGTTTATCTCTTGTCCACCTTCATATTTACATAGTTAAATATTATTTTTCATCTTGTTTATCTCTTGTCCACCTTCATATTTACATAGTTAAATATTATTTTTCATCTTGTTTATCTCTAGTCCACCTTCATATTTACATAGTTAAATATTATTTTTCATCTTGTTTATCTCTTGTCCACCTTCATATTTACATAGTTAAATATTATTTTTCATCTTGTTTATCTCTTGTCCACCTTCATATTTACATAGTTAAATATTATTTTCATCTTGTTTATCTCTAGTCCACCTTCATATTTACATAGTTAAATATTATTTTTCATCTTGTTTATCTCTTGTCCACCTTCATATTTACATAGTAAATATTATTTTTCATCTTGTTTATCTCTTGTCCACCTTCATATTTACATAGTTAAAGTTATGTTTTCATCTTGTTTTATCTCTAGTCCACCTTCATATTTACATAGTTAAATATTATTTTTCATCTTGTTTATCTCTTGTCCACCTTCATATTTACATAGTTAAATATTATTTTTCATCTTGTTTTATCTCTAGTCCACCTTCATATTTACATAGTTAAATATTATTTTTCATCTTGTTTATCTCTAGTCCACCTTCATATTTACATAGTTAAATATTATTTTTCATCTTGTTTTATCTCTTGTCCACCTTCATATTTACATAGTTAAATATTATTTTTCATCTTGTTTTATCTCTTGTCCACCTTCATATTTACATAGTTAAATATTATTTTTCATCTTGTTTTATCTCTAGTCCACCTTCATATTTACATAGTAAATATTATTTTCATCGTGTTTATCTCTTGTCCACCTTCATATTTACATAGTTAAATATTATTTTTCATCTTGTTTATCTCTTGTCCACCTTCATATTTACATAGTTAAATATTATTTTTCATCTTGTTTTATCTCTAGTCCACCTTCATTTTACATAGTTAAATATTATTTTTCATCTTGTTTATCTCTTGTCCACCTCATATTTACATAGTTAAATATTATTTTTCATCTTGTTTATCTCTTGTCCACCTTCATATTTACATAGTTAAATATTATTTTTCATCTTGTTTATCTCTTGTCCACCTTCATATTTACATAGTTAAATATTATTTTTCATCTTGTTTTATCTCTAGTCCACCTTCATATTTACATAGTTAAATATTATTTTTCATCTTGTTTATCTCTTGTCCACCTTCATATTTACATAGTTAAATATTATTTTTCATCTTGTTTATCTCTTGTCCACCTTCATATTTACATAGTTAAATATTATTTTTCATCTTGTTTTATCTCTAGTCCACCTTCATATTTACATAGTTAAATATTATTTTTCATCTTGTTTATCTCTTGTCCACCTTCATATTTACATAGTTAAATATTATTTTTCATCTTGTTTATCTCTAGTCCACCTTCATATTTACATAGTTAAATATTATTTTTCATCTTGTTTATCTCTAGTCCACCTTCATATTTACATAGTTAAATATTATTTTTCATCTTGTTTGAACGATTTTTTTTTAAACAAAAAAACCGGAGTATTTACTCGGTAGTTTGATTCTGGTTTGGGAGCAAGAATTTCAGTGAAGGAAAATTTGTATTTGTTGACCGTGTTTTGTAGTAGCAAGAGATAGACTATTTTTTTTTCTTCTTCTTACTATATTTGTTTATCCCCCCGAGGCTATCAAACGTAGTTGACTTCTGCAAGTTTATCGTGCTTTTAATCATCATCTCAAGATGGGTTCCGAGTCTACTTCAGTCACCTGTGACATACTCTGATAGTTTTGTCCCTTCTAGCATGAAAAATTTTAAAAAATCCCTATCTAATATCCAGAATGATTTGCCACATCTAATGCGTTTTTAATAGATATACACTTAATTCTAAAAAAAATCCCACAGTTTCCTCTATCTGATTTGTCGGACCGGGAAGGGGGGACACTAATACACTAGCATCTAGAAATAATTGGATACCCGTGTTTTTATTACATCAGAAATATAATATAAAAAAAGAGTAAAAATGTTCAATTTCATTGAAATATAGATAAAAGACATTTTGTACAGGTCAGCTGATATTTTTTTATATGTGAAGAACATATCCAAATGCCTTTCTTTTGCTTTTTAATTACAATTTTGTAAATTCTAGGTACACGATTTTAAGGGTTTACAAAGTAAGAAAAATAGCAGCAGCCTTGTTTTGTCAAAGATGTTTGCTGGAAAGAAAATAAAAATCGTCTACTTTTTTAGTCGAGATTAAGCAACGTCAACATAACGAGAGAATGCTCAGTGATGCCACGGATGGTACCACCCAACATAATAAAAACCACGAAGGCCAGCGAGAAGAAACAGCTTTTTGCGTCAACATATTTCGAGTAAACTGTAAAGTGAGGCTTTGTTTTGGACAGGTGACAGCCATCATTTTCCCGCGGACTTCTCATCAGGCTAAACTGTTTCGCGTCGCCTGTTTCCATGCCATTTAAATTCTCATCCAATTCAACCGTCCATGAAACTTCACTCCACTAAAGATCCAAAGATACAACATTAGAAAAGAACACCAATTCTCAAGAGATACGTATACAGCTATAATCCTTTACTTATTCCTTTTTTTACTATAGAGCCAAAATTTATTGTCGTATTTATATTTCTCCACGCCATCCTATTTAAGTTGGCTCCAGTTAATCGCACGACGTTAAACAGATGTCAGGAAACTACCTATGTGTTGTTCTGGCTTCGATTAAATACCGAATCCTCATTTATCAGAAACTTTGGTGATCAGATCTCTCTTTCTTATAATTTTATCGTCAGCAGATTTACAAATCTCTATAAAAAAAAAAACTATTTAATGTTTTTTGAACTTTTGGTCATTTTTTTCCTCTTTAGTAGCGTTTCTGTTTATTGATGCTAAGCCAACTATCAGGAATGTCTTTGTTATCTGTTTCCACTAATATTAATCCTTACTTATCTGTTTCCACTAATATTAATCCTTAGTTATCTGTTTCCACTAATATTAATCCTTTGTTATCTGTTTCCACTAATATTAATCCTCTTGCAACCGAGTGCAAAGTTAGTTTTTCTATTCTTCTTCAGGAGCCAGTAAAATCGGATAAAGTAAATTAAAAAAAAAGATATTTTCCAAAAAATAAGGTAGATCCAGGTCTACGACATTGGTATTAAGCAAGAATGTCTTTGGTGTCAGTAAATACCGTATAATTAAAGTCCATCTTTATTAGAAAACCTCAATACTACGTGAAAAGGTGAATGTTTATTACTAAATTCCAATAAATGTATTGTAAAATCTATCTTTATACTAACTGACATTATCTGGTATGTAGACTAACTCTTCATTAATGAACATAAAAGACTACTTACTTATTGTTTCACAACATTATATTTTTAAGAAAATGTTTGTCCTGCTGGTGACCACGTAGACTGAGTAGTTTCTAGCATTCTGGACGTCATTTTCTTTCTAATATTGTCGGCAGGTGCGAAAGGTATTTTAACTAACACGGCAGTCTACTTACATTATATACTTCAAAGGCAGGTTTTAAAACCATGCTTAACCATAGATAATAACAAATGCAATAATAACATTAAAATAAAACATTTGTAAGAATGTTTTTTTAGAAAAAAATAATTCTTAAAGATTCATTTGGAGAGTAACTGGAATGTGAAAATTTAATTATTTTCCAAAATTGTGAATTGCTTTGTTTATTTATTTATTTATTGGAATCGAGTAAAATACGCAATAAATCCACAAACAAACACTGATTACAGGTAATGATAAAAGTATGTACACGGGAAAGACAGACGAGGAATATTAGGACTTAGAATCGTGTAAAGGTTTTCCTTTTTAAGTTAGTGTTGTTGCTTTATTCTGTATTTACCTGAATTAAAAATATTTTTGCAACAAATGGAAAAACAGGTAAAATTAATTCAAAAGAGAGGAAAAGGCGGCGAACAGAGAACAGTCAGAACGCATGTGCAATGTATCAAGAAATATAATGTCTGTTTTCATGATGCTAGGAAGTGCCAACTAGAGATGGAATGACGTACCTTTACCTGGTCGTTAAAATAGTGTATACAGACAGGGTTTGTTGTTTGGGATTGTCTAAGAAAAACTAGGATGCTGAACCAGCGACAGAACTCGCAAAATCAGTCTGTGAAGATAGCCGAGTCCGTTCCGCCTCATCCTCTCGCACGATCGCCGATAAGACTGTTTACGGAGCTAGATCAGTAACTTCCGGCGAACAGAGCGTCAAGATAGCCAAGAATACTGAAGAATAACTTCCGTTTAGCGAAAAGGCCGTGTATTCTTCGGATTGGAGAAGAAAATATTTTAGTTGTTTTAAAGTAACTCTGTTCGTGGTTACTTACGCTACATAGGGTGGTAACATCTATGAAGAGGCTGGCAGCCTCCCGCGCCTGGAGATAAAGGCCACAAGACATTCCCAGCTGCGGGTATCTCACGCTAAAAGAGCCCGAAACGGCTCTAATGTGGAAATCGACTCCATGGCGGTGCTGTCCACACGCCTCGGACCGGGGCGAAGAATGCGCCTGCTGGGGGGAAGCTTTTGTGGACATGTGTGCCGGGTTTGGCTGGTGCCACTGCTAACGAAACGGCTGAATGTCGTCTGCTGGCTTCTGTTACGACAACCACTTTTCTTCGGCTGTACGTCTCAGACGTAAACCTTGGTGGGGGCTCGCAAACACGACGTCTCCTCTCCGGACTCTCGAAGCATCCCTCCGAGAGAAGCAGACCGAAAGAGACAGGGGGCATTCCGCACCAACAAGGTTGTCGGCGCAGCCAGACCCTGACCATTAGCCCGACCGAGCCGCGGTACAATCGCTTCCATGACACAGGACCGGGCAACGAGGAAGAGAACCGGCGCCAAATATCTATCGGCTCCTCAATAATTCCTATCCGACATTAGAGTCATTAAGCGTCAGGTTAATCCGGCGCAAAGACCGAACCTAACCACAACCCAGGTTTTAACTTATTCCTAACCTGTCACTAACCTAACGCATTAACCTAACCTAAGTCTAGCCCATCGTCAACCCCAACTCCATCTTTAAAAAAGCATTTTTTTAAAACATTTCTTAGAAATTCTCGATGAACGATTTAGAAGGCAAATTCGGTAAAATATAAAACAAGATTGAAATCAGAAAGCTTCGCGGGAAAGTATAATCCCAGTATCAACCAATGTCGCCTTTTAAAGGTCGGTCTTCTGTTTACGTCATTTAAGACCGTATCCCTTTTTCTCTCTTAAAATGGACAAGTAGATGAGGAGGACGACAGAATAAATAATCCAGAAACTAGGCTGAAAACAGGTTGTTTTTTTTTTAAAAAATAAGATATTTTATCGATTAATAATAAGTCTCTTTCCCCAACCTCCAGAACGTCAACGACAACTGCAACTCGTTAGGAATTAGCACGTGTAACTCGAGAGAACGGATTCTGTTCAGTAGGCTTCTTTAAAGTGAAAAGGGTGCTCCGCATTTCTCAGTCGGGCTTGTTAAAACTCTCCTGAGATAGCGGAACTCAGTTGAAAGTTTTTGCATTTTTTATGACTTAATTATGCTTACTTTAATGGAAGAAACAGGAGAGTGCCAGAAGCCACCATAACCAGGAAGGGAACTCAACAACAACAACAACAACAACAACAACAACAACAACAACAACACAACAACAACAGTAACAATACATACATACTTCAGACTGGGCAACATTTCCAGTCGTGTAGATGGGGTTCGAAGAGTTAACATCAGGAATGGATGATGAAATATTACACTTCTTCCGTCAGTGATAAACAGTTAGAGTAGAGTAGTAATGACATCATATCTCCCGATTGCCTGCTGATAATTCACAGTCAGGTAGAAACAGGAAATCGTTACATAAATTTCGTTTTTTTTTTTTTGGCCCTGTTTTGCATTATCGATACTTTATTTATTATCTAGGTATACGATGAAGTCGACAGGCCAAAAAAAATTAGCTTGTACGGGTCGAGGGCTAGATAAGTATCAAACTCCCGAATTGAAATGACAACGGTCTTTGATGTAGTTAATTTAGTTTCACGAGTAAACCATCGCTCGTGGGCGGGGCTTATGTAGATTCGGGTGTTCTCCTTGGATTCAGCTCGTGGCTACAGAAAACGCCACCTAGCGCCCGTCGAAGCTTTCGAGACTTCGGGAGATAGCGGTCGCTGTTTTATCGGCGGTAGGACGCATGGTTAATCAATGGGATGACTTCCTGTCTGTCCTCCATATTTGTTTACTACCTACCCCTCCCTGCGTAAGAATTAGATTAACAATAGCACGAACAGCTCAAATATAAAACGGCATTTTTCTTCCTAGTAGCTCTTGCAGTTTGTTTGTTTTCCTAATTTATAGTACAGGCAACTCTTAATTATCCGTAGACGTCAACTACCCGCACAAGATCGGCGTGCCCATCCGCATCAGCTTTGTATGTTTTTCCATAGAGCACAGAACTTCCCGTTCGCGTTTCAAAGAAGTTTTTCTTATTCAGACAATAGCGCGCAAGTATGGGCTGAGAGAAGGGAGAGTCGATCAGTCAGCGCCGGAAGTGACGATGGGAGTCGATCAGTCAGCGCCGGAAGTGACGATTGCGCATCAAAAAGCAGAGGAACGAAGCGCCGGTTCAAAGCCACCTTTCGGACCATTTGCAACTCTCTTTATTTCCGTCATTTGGATTTCCAAAACGCTCTTTAGGTAGCCCGTTGTCTTCGGCTTCGAAGAGAAAACAAGTTGTACTGGCGATAGAAGATAAGTTAAAGCTGGCCCTAGCCTAGCCTACCCAAATGTCAACTATCCGCAATATCTAACTATCTGCATGCACACACCCCCTCATCTCTGGAACGGATTCGTGCGGATAGTGGAGAGACAGCTGTATCACAACTTACCTGAATTCTATTTACTCAGCACTTTATGAAAACAGGCAGTTTTACGAATAAATAACCCTGAAACATTCAAGGAGAAAAAAACACGACATTTTAAGAAAAGAGAAGCATGCAAAGGTATCAAAAAGTATGACTTGTGTTTTTATCACAGAACCCACCCCGCACGAGTACCCCTATTCTCCCTAGTCTATTTTGGAACATGTCGACAACCGCCCGCGGGATGAACCTTGCTGTGATATTCTGGAGTTTCTAGAAGCAAGCTGTTTTCCAAACACAAAATTAAATAAAGTTGTCTCAAATTAATCGGAAGCCGATTATCTAAGAAGGGATTTTATAAAAAAATAATCTAATTTTAAGAGATGCTTTGGCTTTAAATACACATCTAGGGCTTATCTCTTCTCTGCTAGTAGACGACACCATTTTCCTGGAGTTTCTTTAAAGCACCATCAGTTTACTTACTCTATATACTGGAGATTAATTCGTCCTCCCTGTGTTTCTAACACTATTTTGCCACCTGGATTTTTTGGATTAATTAAATTTCTTCATTTACTGTTTCTAAATACCATTTATTCTATAATTGTTTTATTTCTCTATTTGTTTACTTTATGAATTTATAATTTCTTTGTTTTTACACAGTTATTTAAAGCCAATTCGATTTCTTTAGTTAAGTTTTCAAGATCTCATCTCTATCATTTTCCTTTATTTACATTTTTATAAGATATTTATCTTCTTTTTTTTCCCCAATTTTAAACAATTTGTTTTATCCGAAAAAAATATCTCATTATATACATTTTTTAACTGTTTAGAAAATTTTCGATTACTTCAGTTTTTTATTGTTTCATGTTCCGTTTTCAATTTACACATTTTCTTTTGATTATTTTGCAGAAAAATCGTTAGTTTCTCAGCTGAACGGTTTTTCCTCTTCACATTAATCTTGGTTTTCTCTCTTCTTATTTGCTTATTGATCTATAAAGTACACAGTGCGTGCGTGCGTGTGTGTATGTGTGCGTGCGTGCGTGCGTGTGTGCGTGTGTGTGTGTGGTGTGTGTGTGTGTGTGCGTGTGTGTGTGTGTGCGTGTGTGTGTGTGTGTGTGTGCGTACGTGTGTGTGCGTGTGTGTGTGCGTGCGTGTGTGTGTGTGTGTGCGTGTGCGTGCGTGCGTGCGTGCGTGTGTGCGTGTGTGTGTGTGTGCGTGCGTGCGTGTGTGTGTGTGCGTGCGTGTGTGTGTGTGAGCGTGCGTTCGTGCGTGTGTGTGTGTGCGTGCGTGGTGTGTGTGTGAGCGTGCGTTCGTGCGTGTGTGTGCGTGCGTGCGTGTGTGTGTGTGTGTGTGTGTGTGCGTGCGTGCGTGTGTGTGGTGCGTGCGTGTGTGTGTGTGCGTGTGCGTGCGTGCGTGCGTGTGTGTGTGTGGCGTGCGTGTGTGTGTGTGAGCGTGCGTTCGTGCGTGTGGTGTGTGTGCGTGTGCGTGCGTGCGTGCGTGCGTGTGTGCGTGTGTGTGTGCGTGCGTGCGTGCGTGCGTGTGTGTGTGTGTGCGTGTGTGTGTGTGTGAGCGTGCGTTCGTGCGTGTGTGTGCGTGCGTGTGTGTGCGTGTGTGTGTGTGTGTGTGTGCGTGCGTGCGTGCGTGTGTGTGTGTGTGAGCGTGCGTGCGTGCGTGCGTGTGTGTGTGTGCGTGCGTGTGTGTGTGTGAGCGTGCGTTCGTGCGTGTGTGTGCGTGCGTGTGCGTGCGTGTGTGTGTGTGTGAGCGTGCGTGCGTGCGTGTGTGTGTGTGCGTGCGTGCGTGTGTGTGTGCAAAACAAAGATTTAGAAAGTCGAGAGAGACACTTTTAACTGAAGATTTACCTGACTAACCGCGAGTAAAACAAAAAAACATCACTGCATACCAAACATTTAATTAAGTCGCAGCTTTCTTTCACTCTTAATCTTGATTTAATATCTCGCAATATATACATACACACACAACTTCGTAGATCTTATTGTGCTATTCAGTTTGCTTGTTTTTACTGGGATTTTTCCTTCTATCTATTTGATCGTTTGTCTTGATTCCTAGTAATTCCAGCAGTTATCCATAAAATCCCTCTTCTCCCTAAACAAATCGGCTCATTAAGTATCTCGATTTATTCTATTCCTCCAAAATGCAAAACGTCGCCGGCCTTCAGAAACACCAAGGATTTTGCCTTTAGATATGATGTTATTTCTTTTGGTGGGGAGACGAAATGTTATGTGTGCGTCACAGCGTCTGAAGCCGAACATCTCCAGGTTCCAGAAAACTCTCTCGGTCAAGTCATTGACGCTGCCACAGACGCAGTTCTTCCCATCGATACCCCAACCTTTTTCCTGCTTGTCCCAGTCACGTGCGGGCTTACATCTCGACACCCCTTAAGTTTCCTTATTACCAGCCAAAAGTAAAACGCTACAGCAATAAAGCATTTTCACGGTTGAATGAATTCAAGGCTACGATTTGACTGCGTTGCTTTCGCTTCCAAATAGGCCTCGTGCGCTCACGTGGCGCGGGCTTTGCTAAAGTACAGAATGATGCCACGATCTACGCATGCGCCCAGCGGTATTAAAACACAAAGAGTCTACACGGAAAACCCGACACGACAGACAAATGGAGTAAACTCCCCTCAGAGAAAGGGGAGGCAACCCTCTGTTTTGTTTTTTTTTTTACCAAAAGCTTTTTGTTAACATGGCACGTAAGGGAAGTTTCCGTTAGAATGACAATAGGAAAGGCAGGGGAGTCATACTAACTTGGTCAGCGTCACTGGGTTAAAGAACCGGTAATGACCAGCGCCGTGTGAGAGGGGGCAGGATCGCCGAAAGCCGGGAGTTTTCGGTACAATTCGAGGATATCAAGTAGGTTACATGGGTTTCCGTGCACCGCGTCGATGGCCGGATGTGGGTTTAACGACGACGACACAAAGGGGACGGAATAGAAGTGACGTGTGAAGAGAGAGAGAGAGAGAGAGAGAGAGAGAGAGAGAGAGAGAGAGAGAGAGAGAGAGACAGATGACGTCAGTACAAGGAGACAGAGAGATATAATGTCAATACAGGGGGGGAGAGAGAGAGATGACGTCAATACAAGGAGACAGAGAGAGATAATGTCAATACAGGGGGGAGGGAGAGAGAGAGAGAGAGAGAGAGAGAGAGAGAGAGAGAGAGAGAGAGAGAGAGAGAGAGAGATGACGTCAGTACAAGCCCCCTTCAGTTCTCAAACATCTAAGCTCCGGGCCCCTACAGTTCTCAAATATCTAAGCTCCGGGTCCCTACACTTCACCGACGGCAAATCGGTTTTAATCTCAGCGAAATGTCCCTTTTTTTTTCTCTTCAGAAACTTAACGGGTCTACTTTCGTTTTACGCAGCCCAACGCTTACGGAGGTGGGTTATTCATTAACCGGATCGCTTTATGCACAAAGGTTCGGCAGCTGCTTATCTCCATTAATTATTCACGAACACGCTTTAAAGATAGCGTCTCCACGATAAGCCCTCGCTTCTTGGAAACGGGCGGGCAGAATAAGCCCTTCCACGAACACCGGCTGATCGGCGGTAAGCCGGATTACTCTATAATCGACATGTGACGCGAAGAACAGCGAAGACAGGTCTCGGGTCAGTTCTACCGAGGTTGCGTTCATCGGTGCTTGAAACGATCAGCATTTTTCAGTCACAGCTCTCGGCTTCTAGTGTTTAAAACTGATTAGTATACCCATGGTTGACAACTTTCGATAACTCGTTAGATAATAAATTGAAATACATCCTTCCGGAGAAAAGATCACGGCGCTTCTAAGGGCGCTAATGCCAGCTATGAGATGCTGATCGGGGT
This sequence comes from Nautilus pompilius, assembly GCA_018389105.1. Taxonomy (NCBI): domain Eukaryota; kingdom Metazoa; phylum Mollusca; class Cephalopoda; order Nautilida; family Nautilidae; genus Nautilus; species Nautilus pompilius. Next base: position 148,915 of record JACATO010001484.1, on the reverse strand, counting down.
GTCGATTGGCACGTCTCGGGCAGAAGCAAAAACCCTAACCCCAACCCTAAGCCTGACCCTGACCCTGTCCCTGTGTCTAACCCTGACTTGCTTAATTTATCTTAATTGCCAGTCGGCGATGCGCCCTTTTTTTTTACTCATAAAGAATTAGCTGTACTGCGAACTTCTGTCTGCAAACAATTCCTCGGAGCTTTGGCCCCTTTTTACTTATTCAAAAATCCGTCTACTGCTTTTCTTTTGTCAAGTTGCAGCTATTCCCAGGCGCCTCCGTCCGAAATATCGAGCTAGTTTATTAATCATGTCTTTTTAAAGAATAGCTAGTAATCAGCTACCGATGAAAGGTTTTCGGACAGACTACCCCCCCCCCTGCTTAAGTCAGACCGCACCACAAATCTGAGGGATTCGCTTAACGGTATTCTCAGAAGTAGTCTTTTGTTTTAGCAAGCCATTAACGATGAGTTCCGAAGCTCCGTGAAACCAAAATAATCGCTTACATTTGTAATTTCCAGCTGTTTAAAGGGGAAAAAAAAAGCTATCCTACTCGCCAGCCGTTCGATTCTGAGAGTAAACTCGCTTTTTCCATCATTTATGGATTCATGCGGAGTAGGAGGCGAGTTGAGGTGCCCGTTCGTTCTCTACCAGGTCTTACTTGTGTTCAAAAGCAAATCGACAAGATCGACTTAGTGAAGCACTGAGACGGTGATAAATACACACGAGACATAACCCAGTTCACGACTCTACACAGTATTGCACTGACACGTGACAACTTCCACGCTTCTAACTGGTTTAATGACAAGTTAAGTCCAAACTTGAGCCCGGCTTAAGTTAATCTCTATTTAATCCCCCAGCGACTTTACGTCCTAGCGTTGCGTTTGCATCACATTAAACACCGAAGCTGCTAAATGTCGTATGGATACCATGTAAAAATAAACTTTTAGCCCTGTACGTTGGTTCTTAAAATGGCTTTTTTTTTGTTGTTTGGCGTGAAAAGGGAAATTAGAGCAGTTAGGGGAATAGATGGCTTAATGAAAAATATTTCTAGCGTAACTGCGGTGCTTAATCAAAGGTCGAAGAAGGAAAGAAAAGGAAGAGACTTCAAAATGAGATTTAGTTTACACCAAAAGATTTACTTCGATGGGGATCTTCCTTCCTTCCAATTTATCTTAGTAGAATCCCGAAATATCAGATCACCAGGTTGCTGTAAGCACAGGTATAGATAATTATACAAAGTAACAACGTTTCTGCATGGAGAATATAATGCAAAGTCTCCGGCTGTAGGCTTCCTTGTTCTTCTGTCCTACGAACTGGTTCCAGCCGCGCACTGTCCCAAATTCGCTTATCTGCAAACCCTTATAAGGTCTTGAATTCTTCTGGCATTTGCAAGACGGTTCAGATTCGCTGGTCGCTTGGTGAAATAAAAATTTTCTATCGCGTTCTCGGCTAAAAGATAGCTTCTCCATCTCGTCCCTCGATTGCTGTTACCAGCCGAAAGTGGGGTTATTGTTGTTGTTGTATATTCTCTCACTTTAACACGCTACTTTTGGATACAGATTCTTTTACAGACTTCGGATGTCCGAATTAAAAAAAAAATTTAAAAAAAAAGGAATAAGAAGAGCTTTCGACTTTCTGGTTTGATACGCAGGGATTTCTTCAACAACAACAACAACAAAAAAAACGAGTAATGCAAATGCAAAGTGAAAAGTCAAAATGGAATCGCAGACAGGAAATATTATCGGAATCATTCTCATATTCATTGCGCGCAGGGACTGGGGCGGCGTTGGGAGGGCGAGTCTCAGCAGAAAGCTCACCTTTAGCTTTGGAACTATTCTTCCAAACGTGTGACCATCGTTTTTAGCTCGGGAACAGAGAATCACTTTCATTTTTGGAAATTCTGCTCTGTCTTCTACCCGTCTCAAGTGTAGCTCCTTTTAAAGCCGCACGCGCAAGATGCACTTGCAGGCGGCAGTGAGGAGTGCATGCTAGCGGCACGACAGATGAAAACGAGAGGAAAAGGGTTAAGTAAACAAAATCCTGGTTCTCTAGGCATTCTACAGTGGACGACAAGTTATCCCCACTTTATCTCCCCTGACCGTCACAGACGTCTCGTTTCTGCCATATGTATGCCATGTAAATATAAAGCTAGGATTACCAGGTAGGTGCTCTACATCGATTAAGTATTCAACAGAATTATTCGTTTAAAGAGAAAACGAGTCTTAGACCGACGGGTTAACTGAAATAGTTTATGGCAGCAGCTGCTTTTTTACATGAGTTGGCTGTCCGATTTTAATTTACTTTTGGAGCAAATACCTGTCGACCGTGTACTGATCTCTCCTTTACGGTCGCTTCAGTATCAACGGCTGATTGAGTTTCTTAGCCGTGACGATAAAACGTGAAATTGATTGCTCTCAGTCTGCCGTCGCGCGTGCGCACTAGGGCCGACTTCGCGGACTAGAAAGCGCACCATGATGTTTTCGATTAGTTGTGAGAGGTATCCGCAGTATCCGTAGGGGTCCACCACTTTTGATACAAACGAGAATGGTTATGCTACTAACCTGACACTAAGCGAAGCCGGACGCAATTTGAAAACAAGCCGTGAGCGGCCACGTTCTGGCCAAGGGCGTACACAAGCCCGGCTATCCCCGGTATCAACGGCAAAGGAATTGGTCGCACGTGTGATGGATGGCAACAGTATTGTTCAGTGACATGCTCTAATGGATCGATGGCCGAAGGAGAGCTTACTACCCCAGACATTAACTCTAAGCCCCTGCTAGTGTACGTCGCACTGATTATTTTCGTGGACGAAATGCCTTATATGGCATGTGAAGAAATGTCATATTCTGTGCACGTACAGGAAAATATAACAGCGATCAGGTAATATAATGCGATCCTTCGGTGCCCTTTTTAATGATGACCCCTGGTAGGGAATTCCAAAAGGCCAACAATTGGCCTTCCGACGCCTGAGTTTCCCGGGTGAGCTTGACTGCCATATACTACGTTAACATCCAGCACCCCAGATACATCAAGAACTTCTTCAGGTGTTAGTGAGCCTGAAGGAATATCCTACAACAACGTCCGCTTCTGCTGATGACTTCTATGGATTGCAGGTGTTAGATGGTGGTCGATACGTGTTGCGTGCACGAAGTACTAAACCCACATATTTTCTCTTGTTTCTTCGGATTACTATGGTGTTGCTATAATGACTGCGACTATCGATTGACCACATTATTTGGAATATCCGATTATTGATGAATATTTATTTTTTAAAGCACAGATAACAAAGATAATGTTGTGTGATTTGAAAAGAGTTCCAGATCTACTAATTTAATACAATTTTAAGAATATGATAATTTGACATTTAATTAGGAAATCAAATATACCAAATTAATATAAAAATGACGAAATAAGGAAACCAAAAGCAATACATATGAGAGAGAGAGAGAGAGAGAGAGAGAGAGAGAGAGAGAGAGAGAGAGAGAGAGAGATATTGAGATGGAGAGAGAGAGAGATGACGTCAGTAAAGGAGACAGAGATATAATGTCAATACAGGGGGGGGAGAGAGAGAGAGAGAGAGAGAGAGAGAGAGAGATGGAGATGGAGAGAGAGAGAGAGAGAGAGAGAAGATGACGTCAGTACACAGACAGAGAGAAGGACAGAGAGAGAGTATGTCGTCAGTACACACAGAGGAGAGAGAGAGAGAGAGAGAGAGATATTGAGATGGAGAGAGAGCGAGATGACGTCAGTAAAGGAGGACGAGAGATATAATGTCAAACAGGGGGGGGAGAGAGAGGAGAGAGATGACGTCAGTACACAGAGAGAGAGAGAGAGGAGTATGTCGTGCGCACTAACCACATGAGAGCGGACCGAGTTACATAAGCCAAGTCTAGTTTCTGTAGAGATGAAGCCAAATATAGAGAGACAGATGGATGGGAGCTGCTAATCAATGTTATACTGAAGCTTACCATTCCATACGTTATCTCACAAGATTTATACTTTTATTTCTCCTTTAATGAGATCTTAGTATCCCACAGTAGTCGCGCGAAACCCGCACGAGCTTCTAATATAGGGTCGTTCTCCTTTTGATTTTCGTCTTCGTTTAAACCCAGGTAGGAATTCTCTGGCGGGATCCTTTTTTTCTTTTTGTCGTTGCGAATAAATAAAAATCTGAATTACTTATGGTTTTACTGTCCCACTTCGAAAGGTGTATGCTTTTCCGAATTCCACACCGGAAAATAGAAATCGGGTGACTGGAATAGATGGCGTGCGGGCGATTAGTGACTCTCCGCGGATCTATCCCACCCAAGGAATCCAGTCGCCTGTAAAGAGCAGCGGAACTTTCTTTGTTGGAATTCCATAACGTCGAATCACTTAGTGGTTTAGCCCTCTGTCCATGACGCTCACATCTTATATATCTAATGGAAAGTAAGCGCTATATCATAATGGCATTTGTGTTGTGTACGGCGATTGGTTGGCTATATTGTGTACGGCGATTGGTTGGTTATACGTTATTCGCAGTGAATAAATCTCTAAAAATTAACTTTCTCGGTAAATTAAACGTGTGGCTGATTAGGACTGATACTGACATCGAACTAATTTTCTTTTGTAAAAATGTCTTATCTTATTAAAACTGACTCTTTGCTGATGCCACATTTTTTGCAGTACAGCTCAATAGCTTTCACAATTTGATAGGATTAGAATTGTACAGCAGCAGCGATATCCCAGAGTAGAGGCAAGTTCTCCGATAACCGCCGATCCGACTGAGTGAAGAATTGCGTTCCTGAAGATGAAGCCATCTGGCGTTCACAATCCAAATTTGATTGGATCTAATTTAAGGAAATCTACCTTCGGCTGAACACATTGTTAAGAAATGCAACCTTTGCAGAATCTAAGGCCACAGAAATCTAATTATAGTTGAATGAATCTAACTTTAAAAAGATTTTTCTTTTGCTGAACGTAGGGCCAACATTAATTGTATTTAGCTAAAATCAAAGCTTTAAAAATTGTGATTTCGCTACGTCAAAGCCACAAAGAAAAGAGAGAACTTTGGTCGGATATAATACAAAGGAAAATTGCACTTTCATAGGATAAAGCTGCGAAACTGTGACCTTTGCTTAATCGAAAACTGATTTTAAAAATGAACGTTTTTTGAATCCATAACTAAGAATGACTACATGTGATCCGATCCCAGAAGATCTCTCCTTGGTCCGAGCTGCGCGAACTACATTAATGGGCTATTAACAGCTAAAGAAACATAACCTGTATTATTCCGCCGTCGAGGCAACAGCTGACAGAAGCACTACCGATTAGATATTTAACCAGGCTGGGAAAATCTGGTTTTGGATCTAACTAACGATGGCGTCGAAGCGCAGTGGGTAGAGAGTTCGCTCGTCAATCCTTGTGTCGCGGGTTCGATCACCCGTTAGGGTCGCAGGTACGTGCTGCTGATGTGGTCTGATGTGGTCGAAACAGCTGCACAGCCCTCTGGACGCTGACATTCACCCTAACTCTCGACCTGTAGAGAGATGGTGTCCGCCAGGTGGACACACCGACGTACCCTAGCGACCTACTGGTTATGGGACGAGTGAAGAACTATGACGAAAGATTTGGACTATGGACAAAACTAATTTGTCGGGATCAAGATTACGCGAGTTTGGCCAGAGCCGGAAAAACCGAAAAGTTTAATATTTTAGCCTAAATTAGCAACGAGAAAGAAAAAAAATTTTAAAAAAAAAAGGGGGTGTGGAATTTACTGCCCTTTTCAAGCAAAGTTTACCATGTATTTGAGGCAGCTAAGCAACAAACTTCTTCATCTCTGTCTAAGGGCTATGCTAGAGTGTATGCATATATCTCTTGAAAATTGGTCAAACTTTAAAACTAAATTTGGAGTCGTAATATCTTTTTCTCTTGGCTACACCGACAAAGATAAACAGAAATACATGGAAAGACGGCTGGGAAGTCAAATCGGACTTCGTTTCATCTAAACCTCTTGAGTTTTATGGCAACCAGAGGTATATAAATTTGTAGAAATAACTAAATAGTGTGGTAGTTTTGTAATGTATTTTTTTATAAACTGATCAACAGCTGGGAATAATGAGTTGCGATAATACACGTGCATGTCACTAGTAAATCATTTGGGGCTTTTTGCAAGGAAGTGTATTTGGCTATATGTTGGTGTTGGGTTAATTTAAAAAATGTAAAAGATACTGGTTAAACCGGTTGCTTGCTATTTGAGGGTAATTTTGTTTCTATTGGGTTGATTTTAAAGAGAAGTGTGTCAACAACCAGTAGCACACTTGAACTCCGTCTTTACGCCTAGTCATCTGAATTGGCGGAAGGTTCATTTGCAACCGTAATAACTGCAAAACATTCTATTAACGACCCACCCACATGCATGCATGTTCTTATGTCGTGTTTTCAGCTTGATGAACTGATGCGAGAAACGGAGTTGTACCTCTGCTTGCAGATCCACGTATGGAAGTGTAAATTAAACAATGGAACAACGGAGTTGTACTTCTGCTTGCAGATCCACGTATGGAAGTGTAAATTAAACAATGGAACAACGGATCGAGCGGTCCAATCTGAACGTTTCTCGGCGATCAGCCTGCCTTAAGGAGGCAATGTACATGCGGAAATCTGTTTATGGTAAAACATCTTAAGGTCTAGGGTTTAACCGCGCCTTTCTTAGGAAGTTGTCGGGGAAACCGGTGTAAGCAACAGAGTTCCTATTGGAGAAGGAAACAAGCGATTTCCCCCCCTGGAATGAGAAAGTAGTTTTATAAACACGTGGGTTAAAATCGAAAATCCTTACACTACATTAACAGTATCTTTCTTTTAAATGAAATGCGTTTCTGTTTTAAATTAGTTATTCCAGCTGTTAAATCAAGGAATTATATCAAAAAGTTCATCCGTTTCATAGCGCTTCTTCTTTTACTAAAACCATACCCGCATTAAACAGAAGTATATCTCCAATGTTCCAATAAGTTAGTAAATGCTATATAAAGATGAACTTTATATTTAAAAAAATAGGTTTTCAAATGTCTCAGTAAATACATTGTTAAGTTCATCTTTAATTTAATAAATCTCGTGTAAAGGCAGACTTGACATTTATGGAAATAATATTTAATATCCATAATTAATATTACGTAACACAAAATTTATTAAATTCCAGTAAATGTTATGTAAAGATGGACTTAACTTATATTTACAGGCACGAATTGGGATGTACCTTTCAAGCGGCACGTCTCTGACCGATCGATAGTGATTTAATTTTGAACTTTAATACAATTTAAAGATGTCTACACCACTACTTTACTATATTGATTTCGTTTCCGCCAAGAGATTTATAAAGTTAGTTTGTCTGTCGCCTTTTTAAAGGAAAACCAAAACAAGGAAGTGGGAGATTCGTTCTCCAGCGTGATGGCCGAAAGCGAAAATACGATTAATTTCAGTGTTTTTACTGATGTAAAAATCAGCAGTCCCAGAGGCAGATGTGCGTTTGTACCAATACACAAATATTTTTATTCTTACTTAAGTTAACTTCACGCCGTGAGTCTCAGTTTTGTATCAATGATACAGAAATTCTTTACAAACTAATAAATATATCTATCTATAAATGTCTTCAGAAGTGCATTAAAAGGTTATATTTTTTTGTTATATCAACAAGATCTTAAATATTCAATTTATTCGGTAGTTTTGTTTTTTTTTTTATTTTATCCTTAACCCGCCTTCTGTCGAGACAGAAATACTAAAGCTGGCAAAGAAGGAATTTATAGCATCTCGTGGTAGCAAATAACTATTGATGTTCTTTCTTTTCATGCGTTAAGTACAAAAAAAAATGTTTAATACAAGCCAAATTATTTTGCAAAACATTTGATTTAAAGCACGCACATTTCCTTTTAAAAAAAAAAAGAAAAAAGAGATGGAATGCAGCAGAACGTTGCCGAGAGAGGGTTAGTTTATATGACCTCGCTGATGGTTTCAAATATGATGCTGCGTTATCCAGTAGAAGGCTTTCTTGCATCGGTTGGGTATCTTATGCAGACTAGATGTTTTTCTCTAAAAGCCGCTCAGGGCGAGAGAGAGAGAGAGAGAGAGAGAGAGAGAGAGAGAGAGAGGAGAGAGAGAGGAGAGAGAGAGAGAGAGAGAGAGAGAGAGACAGACAGAGAGAGAGAGAGAGAGATGACGTCAGTACACAGGGAGAGAAATGACGTCAGTACACAGAGAGAGAGAGAGATGACGTCAGTACACAGAGAGAGAGATGACGTCAGTATACAGAGAGAAATGACGTCATTACACAGAGAGATGACGTCAGTACACAGAGAGAGATATGACGTCATTACACTGAGTGAGAGAGATGACGTCAGTATACAGAGAGAGATATGACGTCATTACACAGAGAGATGACGTCAGTACACAGAGAGAGAGAGATGACGTCAGTATACAGAGAGAGAGATATGACGTCATTACACAGAGAGATGACGTCAGTACACAGAGAGAGAGAGATGACGTCAGTAGTACAGAGAGAGAGAGTCGAGTCCGTATTTCAGATGAGTTCATAGCCTGAACAACAAAATGACTTTCAGAGTTCAAGCGAGTTTTCGGAAATGCTAATTGTCTGTCTGGCGACAGTCGCAAATCTGCCGGTAGAATATTAGATTTAAACCAACTTTCCAACAGTTTTGTAGTTAATAAAGAAACAAATTACTTGTCCAATGAAACTTGAGGCTAGAAAAGTATGTAAGTGTACTACATCTATTAAAAGTCCATTATTATTTTGGAGGGAGATTGTCTATCTTGTTTTACAAAGTATTATCCATAAATTCTTAGTTTTTGAACTCGGACGACCATTCATTATTCTTATTTTGCCACAACATCATCATCATCATCATTATTATCACTAATATATAAGGTGTATTTAAAATGTTTGCCACTTGTCTAGTACAGTCAAATTCACGATTCTAAATACTAAACTAATTGCACTCGCCAGTTAGCCGAAGCCGTACCAGTCGTATAGTGCAGTTAAACGATCTCTCAGAGGCAGGCGACTGGTTCGCGCTGTATCCGTTACAGGCCGCCATTTTAAATACCTACATAGTTCTAACGAACCTACCGAGCGCCTACTTCCGTTTATTGGTTCCTTACTCACCAAGAAAGCAAATAGAAAGTCAGTGGGTATTTTTAAATGGACACGCACTTTCATCAAATTATCAAGAAAACACTAAGCGGTGGAAATACTTAAATAGCAGAAATTCCGCAGATTTTAGGTCCTTCGTCACGTCGCACATCCCTGTTCACGGTAACTTCACGTGCTTGCCTAACAGCGCGCCACCTATTTAGAGTAATAAATGCACGTTTACGACGGAAGACACCGCTCTGTAACCACCCACCTGCAAATAAAATCACGGAGACTACGGCACGCAGTGCTCTGCGTGATGGAGGCCGAATATATCGAGAGAAGCCATCATAACAGAGGGGCTCTCGTTCAGGACTTTGGCGCCCTAGAAAACGCGACGAATTATCGTGATGTTCGCTCAGAGAGAATGACAGTTAATACCAATAAGACTGGGAGGTAATTCAGTTATTTACTAGATTTATCAGAATGGGTGTGCGCACAATGTTCAAAATTAATCATAATAATAGCAACTGTAAAGGGTCGAAGTCACACCATAAAGCCCTATTTTAAAATAAGGGATAAAAGGGTCGGGAGTGGTTATAGTGGGTGGGAGAGATCAATTCGTTGCCAATGCTGTGCAATCCTAGATGCTATATTATAACTCCCTGTTTCGCTTCGTGCGTCGTTGTTTTCATTATCCAGTTTCTTTCATCACAGAAAAAGCGCGAGTCAGAAACTTCTAGACGAAGCAGCCAGACTGTCGTATATAATACGATACTGCTGGTTGGCTGTGATAAATTAATTAAGATTCTCGTTCAATAAAAACCATCTGGCCGAAGGATTAGGTGCTAGGACTTTTGACTTTGCAAATACAGATATCCTTGCATCGCGAAAATGATTTGTCCGCATCACGGCTGTGTACCCGCGGTTTTAATGGTTCCCAGACTTTCTTTTAGCATAAAATGCTAATTAGCGGAGAACGTTAATAAATATTTAAGGCGTCAAAATTCTCCGTCTGATTCTTGGTTTACCGTATAAGTCATCCTTATCGGTGAGTCATTTATTCGAAACAGTTTAGTGAAACGTCAGGTTCGAAGTCACTATCAGCAGAACGTTGAAACAGCGGTTCTTTGGCTTGGCGAACGATGCCAATAAAAGATAGTGAATATGATGTAAATGTAATATAGATTAATGATTGAAAAACAATGCTTTTAGAGAAGTTTTTAGTGCATGCAAATACGTATACACTTGCAGTAACTTCGGAGGGAACTTAATGCGTAAAGGTGTTTCGAATTAAATTTTTTTTTAGAATTAGTCTCAATATTTTATACCTTGGAAAATGATGAATCGCTCTTAAATTTTTTTTTTTAAAAAAAGCCACTCAAAAATACAAGATGCAATATTTTTGTATCAGTTATGTACAGTCATACACTGAACAAAAATACTTCTCCAATATATCAATAAACATCATGTAAATGCCATATTTTCCGGTAAGCTTAATGCAATGATTAACTCCACTCATCTCTATGAATTCACTTTTCAACGAAAGGACCTTTACAAGAATGTGTATTTAAAACGATTTAAATTCCAGCAAAATTTGCTATCAAATATTGCATAATTAAGTTTAGAGATGCATGTTTCAAATTTACCTAAAATAAAGCATTATAAGTTTCTTTCTTAAGGTGATTATAGAACGAGTATTTTAAGCGTTAACCCTTCAAAAATGCTGACGTCAGATATAGGATGAACAGATTAACGGGTATAAAGTTATTATTATTATTATTATTTATTATTATTATTATTATTATTAACGCCACTTTCAACGTAACAATTCCCTGGTATTGTTTTTATTGCGTTACTGCGATTGGTCGGGTCGGGAAAAACCGATTTTAAAAAAAACAAAACAGTTTTGTTTTCTGAAATCTGAAATCCACAAAATAATTTGGCAACAACCAGTTATCTGCGCCTCGGCTTCCCACGAAGAGGAGATGGTCTGATCAAAGCGACATTGGCGGGTTGTAATTATACAGTGACGTCATGTCGTTGATTAATATCGCGCTCTTTCATCTCTTTGGCAGGTCGATCAGTAGTTAAGCGGAAAACCAGTGTTTGCTTCAAGTGCATCAGAAATAAATAAGGACTTCTCTATTCGCTTACTGCATAGAAGAAGAGGGAAAAAAAACAAGCAAGTTTATGACAAATCGTGAAGCCTCATTAATCGGTTTGGAGTCGCTCTTTCTAATTTTACATCAAAATTAATTATCTCTACCTTTTCTTATCTGCTCTTTGGATTGCATTCGTTTTAAAATACGTCCTTAATGTAATGGTTTCATCAAAGAAAGCAAATCGAGGGATATTCTGTCACATAAGCTGTGAATACTTTCTGGACTTAAGAAGCTCTAGATGGTTTAAATAGAAAAATATTACCTGGAGCGGCCTCATCTGAGAAAACATAACGATACTGATGCGGTTTGGTAAAGGCATTATTGGTCTTGGTTCATCATACCGTTCTAACCTAACGTTGCTTTTACTTTCCACTCTTTGTCACGGGACAGTGATTTTTATGATGTTAACATCAGTCTTCGTTTAGACTTGTTGGGAGTTTGCGTCAGTTCATAGCGATAAAACTGTTTACTCGCAACAAAAAAGAAGAAGAAGAAAGAAACGGAAAGAAAAAAAAAAGGTATCAGATGCGTTTATAGGTGGTGAGAGAAAACCAGAAAGGTGATTTTCATTGTTTAGGGAGCTTGGGTTGGTTACGTATTTCCAAAGAAAGTAGCCACTGATGTGAATGACAAATAGTTAACCGCTAACTAAATTTTTCAACTCGTAGATTTCTCACAGAGGAAAAAAAAAGTTTTAAATAACATGAGAGAGAGAGAGACAGAGAGAGAGAGAGAGAGGAGAGAGAGAGAGAGGAGAGAGAGAGAGAGAGAGAGAGAGAGAGAGAGAGAGAGGTGGGCGAGCAAGAATAAACGAACACCCACATGTAAATAAAATCTGCCAGCGGAGATTGAGAAAACAAGAAAACAGCAACGATATTTTCTGTGCCAAACAGGCATAAATTATTTTAGCAATGATGAAAGAAACGAGGAAGTTTCCCGGTAGAATCTCGGAGCGTTTTCATCTAACTACTCAAAATCAATTTCCAAAAACGTTTTTTTTTTTAAAAGTTTTTTGTTCAAATCAATAAAAGTAATTATTTTCACTTTACTGTGGCGAAGTAGCCTCGAAGTAAGGCCGTAGTACTGGAAGTTTTCTCTAATTTGAAGATGTTTACGCAAATTCCTTTAAAATTAACGTTAAACTTATTTAAATTACATATCCTTTAAACGATATTCTTCCACATTTTACAGCCACCGAAGCGAATACAATGAAGTCGTTTTTTAAAATCTTTTTGACAAGATAATCATAATTCTGGATACATGTTCAGCAAGTAGGGTTGTAAAATATCCAGAAAATAAATAACAAGCTACATTTTCATTTTTAATAGTCGTTGTGGAATGGTACCATCTAATAAAGCTGAGGTTGATGTTATCTTCATTGTAGCATGAAACGAATAGGTTCTATATTTAAAGTAAAACTGAAGGTTACATTAAAATCAAATTAAATAGAATTTAATTAATTATAAACGCTAGTATAAACCGGAAGTAACCCCACGAACCTCTTTGTTATTGTTCGTGCTGTGTTGGATTCGGTTGTGCGTCACAGTTGTGCAAAATCATTTGCTCTATAGGTTCTGACGTCACCACTTTTTTTTCCTTACTCATACTTCAAAAGAGCTCACGAACACAATAATATCTAGTTAATTAATTTTTTCCACGAAATGTATAATTTGTGATTAGTTTTAGCGCGGAAGAAAAATCATAAATAAGAATAATATACAGAAACTTGACATAAGTGAATAGAAACCCAAGTTTAAAAAGACATCTTTTTATTCTGGAACCATACAAGGGCAAAAATATGAGTGAAGTTAATACTTTCTAGTGTAGCACTTTACCATGTGCAATATAGCAACTCGATGACACTTTATGAAGGCAAGATCAGCAATCTTAGTCTTCGGAAATGGATCTCACTCCAGAATATATATTAGGAAGTCCCAGGAAGTTGGTGTACGGGCACACTTTCGCAGGGGTCGATAGAGATTAGCCCGCAAGAGCTCGTGAGCTTATTCGCAGTAACTTCCATAAGGCCATGACAGAGTGGTGATGCGCTGAAGTTCTTCCCCGTCTTTGCATTGCACAGGTGGTGTGAGATTTTGCCACAATCTTCTATATCCTATTTGAACAATAAAAGTTCCTGAAGAACGTTAATCTGTTGTGCAGTACTTGCAGTTTCTTCGTAGACCGCGAGCTGAGCTGTGACAATCCAAAAGCCCAAAACGCACCCCCCACAACATGATAGGCCAACCGCCACAACCTATCCTGGCCTGCAAATGATTCTGCGGAAATTCCTGCGCTGGAAGGCGCCAAAACCTGAGAACCGTGAAAACCTGGACTCGTGAAAAAAAAAAAATGAAATTGTCCCGAAAAGTACAGAGGCGAGAGAGAATCTGCGTCGCCCATTGCGACGATTTCACACTTTTCCGTGACGTTCCATGCTGTGAAAACGACGTCTAACCGTTCTCGTGGCCAGTTGAACATGTACCGCCAGATTTTCAACGAATTGTCCAGACTTAGTTTCCACCGCTCCTCCTCTTCACAGCGCGAAGTTTCCGTTCCAACGCGCAAGAGAATTTATTTTTACGGCTTCTCTTGAACGGGATAAACATCAGTTTAACAGGCAGCGTTGAGAACATCCAATGCCTTGGAAACTTCCCGCTGTCTTTTACTAATACCTCACTGCCTGTCAACTACGCGCCCCGCTTTCAAACTCTACGAATTCCAGTAAACTTTCTGCTCGTAGGATGCAGAATGAGATGTTTTCTTCCCCTTTCTGCCCTGTACCTTTTACAGCTTGTAATTACCTGCTTACCATGGGATTTGATTGGTCCATCTGAGCCCTAGCGGGCGTTCATATTAAACTGCTCGTCACGTGTCAAAATTAACTATTGGTAACGGTCGTGTCTTAAGAGAACCCCACTGATGTGTTTAAAGATATAACAGATTATCCATGGACGTCACATTGTTTTAGCATCATTACCTTTCTTTTAAGTAGTTCTGTGGTAAGTCTTCTTTAAATCGTCGTTAACTTATCACTTAAAAAAAAAAACAACTAAAGAATATGGTTTTCTTTCAATAAAAAAAATTTTAAAAAATATTTCCTTAAACCAATATCTTTAACAAAATGCGATTAAAATTTCTTATTATACCAAATATAAATGGTACTCATGCATTAATTTAAATATATGTTCAATAAAATTTTAAAAAAGAATTATCTTTAGATCGAACTGCACTATCTTTCACAAAAACTCTGATTATTTCAAAATGAACTTTAAAGTTCTTAAACTGCAAAGTTAACAGACAGCTATTTATGCTTTGTAATACGCGCACATAGCTTCAAGACTCAGAGAAGCGTTTTGATTTCCTGAACATGGTTAAAGACGAATCGACTGCCTAAAAAATGTCATTTAAAAGCCTTTCCGGTATCAAAACTAGAATGCGTTTTATTTTGGTTTGAATTAGTTTCACTTGGTCCGGTCTTGTGTTTGCGTTGGTTCCCCCCCCCTCTGTTTGCGACGCCGTTCAATGTACACAACTGCTTCCTGTTCTTCCGTTCTCATATCTTGATTTCCATTACTTATTAGTTTAATATTTTACTTCTAAGTTCCTTATTTCGTTTTCAAAAAAAAACACCTTTGTATAAATATCAACGGAGATTTTCCTGTGGTGTGAGACTCCCTTAAATCTCCATATCCTGCTTATAGTCGGTCTTACATCTTGCCGTAATTATATGTTCTGGCATAGTGCGGGATAGAATACATTAAATTCAGTTTGACCAAAAAGTTTTTAAATTTCAAATATCCACAAAGTTTCCGGCTATTCCCTCACCTAATGTTGTGAAGATCTTGATCGCTTGGCCCCTAATCGTATATTGAGATGCTGCAGTAGGTCCAGCAGTGAATTCACGCCCGTTAGGAGCCTAGGAAAGCAACTGCTGCTCATTATTTAAATTCCAAGCTGTAGAGGTTCCAGATGTATAGCGTACTGCTGCTCTACCTCCTGCAGGATTTATTACCGCTTAGGAAATTTTATTGAACACAGGCTAGCATCTATTCGGAAGGAAGAATAAATAAGCGGCGCAATTTGGTCAGAAAATGAGTTGAATACGCGGTTCGTTTCACCAAATGTTGCCACACAATATTGCTGAAAATCCGTCATGTCTGACATAGGGTTAAGGGAGCAAAGAGTCCAGGGCTCGGCCGACCCTCTGTTTTTTTTGTTGGTCAGATCTAAGTTCGTTCATCAGATTTAAATCAGTGAATGTTAGGCCGGTTTGTAAAGACTAGGGGACCGCTTGTACCTGACAAAGTGACGGTCTTCATCCACGTTTGGATGCAATAGCACCCACCCGGAAGCCTCTCTAATTTACCTAAGCCTGTGGAGAACCAGTTGCCGTGGTGCGGTGGCTCAGAGAGGTACATCCAGAAGTGAATAGCGGCCGGAAACTCGTCCCCCTTTACGCCAGCGGCGATAGTAAGTCCGGAAAGTTGGTGAAACTCTCGTTTGGGTTTTTTTTTTTTTTTTTTACTGGTGAATTGTCTGAGTTTGTTACATTCCTTCATCCCGAGAATACGAGACGTGAGCGCGAGACGTCCGGCGACATTTTCCACGTGAAGTGTGTCTAGTGAATAACTTCGCCAACGGATCATCACAGTAAAGTGCGTCCGACAGTCCCGCTTGAGCTGGGTCTTTGAAGTGGATTAATGGTCGCACTTCGCTGTGGGAGATGCGGACGGGATAATCTATCAAGATAAGTAAATCTGAGAAGATGCTTTCTTG
The DNA here is from genome assembly GCA_018389105.1 of Nautilus pompilius. Lineage (NCBI taxonomy): Eukaryota > Metazoa > Mollusca > Cephalopoda > Nautilida > Nautilidae > Nautilus > Nautilus pompilius. The sequence continues at coordinate 132,865 of JACATO010001484.1, read as the reverse complement.
TACTCGTTCCTCGCGGTCAACAAACGCCACTTATTTTACTGTTCTGTTTTAACTTGTGTTTAATTTGGCTATTAAACCCCTAACTCAACCTAAATAACATTAACAAATGAACGAGCTACCCTGGCTGGTTCTCTGGAGGAAATACGGTGCCTCCATCTCTAGTATTACGGGAGATAACTTAGCTACGTTCGAGTTTCATTTTACATCTTTCCTATCGCATTTTATAAAGATCCCCCACCCAGTTTTAGGCTATCTTAACATCTTTCTTCTTCTTTTTTTGATTTTATCTTTATTTTTGGACTTTTCATTTAATTACTTTTAACGTGATGCATTCATAGTTACAAAATGGTACCATTAAAACATTTCCTGGTTGTTACCTCCCTTTTTCTTAAACAAAACAAAACATGACGCGTTGTTGTACAAAACGAGTAAACAAACCACGACGCATTTTCTTGAATTGAAATACGGAATTATTCTTCCTTCCTTTGTTTCTGCAGTTTCTCAAAAGAAAACTGCGTAGACGCGATGCGAATAGACTTTCGTTTCTTAACTTACGAAACGACCGTGCAAATTCTCTGTCCACGGGACAGACTCCAGAAGCTTAACTGTTCTATCATTTTTTTTCCTTCTTTTAAAAGTAAAATCAATGCTGTTATCTTAACTGTTACGTTATTTTTACCGAGTCTGTTCATATCCGAGAGTAAATGGCCGAGGATTAGTAGGCAATCGACATAATTTGCATTGATCTGTGTAGGAGTAAGTGCTGCGAGAGGACGAACGAGCGCCATGACGTTATCGTCTGTGAACACTTAGAATTTATCTGTCTACTTGATAACGTCGATAAAAGATATTCAGAAAACCATAAGGATACAGTATGGGCTTCAACACCTTTTCGGTGTAGAGATTAGTTAGATCGGGTCAGGCTTCGCTGTATAGACAAAAGAAGAAAAATTTCAGCATTCACCAAATACTAAACCTTCAGAACGGTAGAGCAGAACTTCCAGAAGAAAAAAAGCACCTGTTGACCAGTAGACGCTTTAGAGAGATGATGCATGTACAATTCATTCTATTTGATTGCATGCATGGAATACGCACCCATATAGGTTGGCGGCCGCAATATAAATTCAGCAATGAAAAGCGGATGTTTTGATTTAAAATACCTTGTTTTTTCAAAGTTCCAACAATCTTACGCTATACCACGTGTTTATTTACTAGCAGTCATATCGATGTGCATGCAAATGTAAGCGCCAATGATACATTAATAATGGAATAATTGGTGATGGGTTTGCAATTATAGCTACTGGCGCTAGTGTGTGTGTGTGTTATTTTAGAGATTTTGTAAAATTATAATGGCTTCCGTATTTGGTTCCCATAATAACTAATCCACATTAAATCTGGCGTTTGACTATTGGATGCGGCCTAAGTGGTGGGAATCATGCACTGGTATGAGGTTGGATGTGTTGCTTAGTAAGTTGTTTTTTTTTTCCTCTCCTTTATTGCACCAATCCCAAAGGTTTTCTTAAAATACTAATTTTCGAAAAGTTCAGTATTAATGATGTTTTGTAGGTGACATCCTTGCAACTGTTTCAAAAGGCATTTCCGGTATACTAGTTTCTTGTCGCCTCGTGCCGATCAGAGCAAAGGAAATGGATAAAGATCTGTTAAGCTGTAAGGCAAGTAACACCTAGTATCTAAGTGACAGCTACTAAACAATGGACTCATGCCACGTTGGGGGGGGGAGGGCAGTTTCCAACGCGCTCCGGTGACAACTGATGCAAGGAACTCGCAGACAGATAGAAGAGACCGCAACATGTCGCCTCTACCGAACAAACGCAACAATCCGACTTCGACTAAATCTTTAAATTTCCAGTCGAAATCTGATGCCCTGGCAGCCTATATGTTGATAAGAATCAAACGCGAAAATGAATGCCCAATATGATTCCGGCCGGCGTCTGTCGCCCAGGATTCAAAATCGCTTTCTACCTATCAATAAGCAAGATGGCTTTTCTCCTCCTCCGTCCGTCGCTAAGTTGACGAGGAGTTTCTGTATCGGTGTGCTACGCTGGACGTCGTCACTAGACACGTCACGAGTTGCTCCCATTGTGGTTATCCCATACTGGCTTCAGGAAACCTAAATTAACTGAATATCGGATTTTAAAATATGGCATAATAATAATAATAATGTTGGCGTGCTTTTTCCTTAAGACTAGTTACTGATGCACGATAATCCGCTTTTTAAAAAGAAAATTAATCAAGATCACTCCACGGATAGTCGACAAAAAAATAAAGGGGGTATAAAGAAAGATTGACAATTTATAGAACGGCTGCGACTCAGGGAATAATGGTTTATATTCCGGGTAGTAGCATCACGATGAAAGCTGCTTCGGTTTTTAAAGGGGAAATCAAGGCTGCTTAACACTTTTCAAATCTATTTTTATTCTGGAACTATGTAAAGGGGGGGATTATGGTTAATCAAATACTATAAGTTACTAGAACAAGGAACTTATCACTTACAATTAATCATGATGAAACTATACACACAACTCCAGGTGCATTTAAAACATCTCCTTTTGTCAGAGAGCTACCGACCTCGCGTAGTTCCAACTTCGGTCTCCCCTACGCCAAATGGCTGAAGGTCGTGGCTGCCGTACTCCGCTTACAATACATGGAACAATAGTTCCCTTTTGCTAATTTTAAAAATCAGGAGCACTGCAAGAATAAAAGGAAAACTTCGTTTTCTGTCCGGTGGCGACGAACAACCCGACTGACCGCAGACTTCTAATGCACTTTGATGAGTGATGAAACTCCTATCTATGGAAGAAATTGCGCAATAAAAGGGCGAGAAGCGGTATCTTTGATTGCGACTTCGATAAAAGTCGACTGGCCGAAACTATTTTAGATTAACACCTTGCATAGAAGATAGGAACAGAAGAACTACGACGAGTCTACACCCCAAAAATATGTTAAGTAAACAGCAAATCCAGATTTCTGGGATACTGAGGTTGTGAAGATTTATTCGCCCCTGAGCTGAAGTGTGAGAACGACCATTTCGATTTCGGCGGATGCAAATGCTTATCTTTATCCGTACCCAGCAATTTATTATTATTATTATTATTATTATTATTATTATTATTATTATTATTATTATTATAGTTCATTTAAAAATTCTAATTTAACTCAAATTCCTCATTTATAATTTATAAAAAAATTATTCTGATTTTTTTTAGCAAATTCGTTGCAACTTAAACATTGATCGTTCTTTATTTATTCATCTTTATTGTTTTACGATTACGACATTTTCCCTAAATATTCTTTTGCCTGATTAAATTATCTATAGACTTTACTTGATATTTTATATATTTTGTTTATTTTATGGGTCACAAATTTAATGCTTGCCTGCAACTTTCATTTATCTATCTTTTTTTCACCCCACTGTTTGCTTGTTTTCCAACCAGGAGTTTTCTCCCTTTGGTAGCTTAAAATGTATTCGTTAGAGTTGAAATCTTTCAAGTTATAAGTCATTCACATATTTAATGGTTCTCATCTCTATTGTATTTTGCTGTAATTCCCCTGCCCCCCCTGGAGTGTGATGCTTCATTTATTGGAATCTTGGTATTTTTGCGTAGGACTGCGTTAAAGTACCGCTCGCGCGCCCTCTTTGATCTGTCTACGCGCGGTACTTGACCGCGGTATTATTCATTTTTGCCCGTTCAGTCTATAAGTGTAATCGATATTTTTAACTTATGATTAATTACCAGCCATTTTAAAAATATCCCTTTATTCGTTTGTGCTTCTTGCGTCACGGCACACCTACCTTCGTCAGATGAGTGCGTGATTAGTTGTTAATGAGCCACACACACACATCAATTACACATCGTTATCAAACCAACAGTCAGAAACGCCACTGGCGTCACGCGAGCCGCCGACTTTACATCCACCTGACCGACGTCATATTATCGATTACCTTTGTTAATGACGTCACAGTTGAAATTATCCCTGGCTACATCGTCGATTATAGTCATTTTACTGTTTTAGCTGCAATCAATCCGTTAGTTGCATTTACGATCACGATGGCTATTTTAGCGCTAAACCTGTATACATGTCCCTTCTAAGAAGCCTCATCCTTGATCTCTTCCAAAAATTGGTTAACTAATTAAACGAAAGTTCATTTTTAATAATTTTTGCAGAGAGAAATAATGCAGTTAAATGATGTTTAGCAATATGAAGACAATTAAATTTAAAACAATGTCTTGGAAATAATCTTTGGGAAAATTCCAACTAATATCAGAACAGTTCTGGAATTTATTTTAGGTTCAGCCCTCCTTTAAGACAAAAGCGATGGATAGGAGGGCGCTGAGAGCGAAATAGTCAGATCAACTGTGAGATGGAACCACACGAATCTCCGTGTCACTGTACAAAGATTTGGTTTTATCACATCTTGAATGGGACCTAAGGGGGTTGAATGTGGAAGCCAAAATAGCGTAAAAATCCACTCACAGCTTCGTAAACAAAGACTTTTATGTTACTTGATCATTAAAAAACTGTTCGGAGCAACAAAAAAAAAATTAAAATAACTGGGCTCAACCAATTTGGCCACTGGAGAGATCTGTTTAAATAGATTGTTCTGAATACGTAAGTAGACCATGTAGCCAGCAAAGTATTTAATAGGAAGTAAACAACTCGACAGAAAAACTCGTAATGAATCGCCCCAGGGCAACGTTGTTCTAGTAGAAACAGATGCATTTTGTTCGGGATTTGAATGCTTGTCAATTTGGGCCTAAACTCGTTTGTGATTTGCCGCAAAAGGTGCGCGTATGTGCGTCTTGTTCTCCTTAGACATTGGCGTTCTACCACCAGACCGTCTTTACAGATACTGTAGCCATTGCGCGCACACAACTTCAAACACCATGCATATAATATTATATATATATATATTGGTTTCCATAAGTGAACTCACCAATCGTTTTGCCTCGTGGTCAGAAAAGTCACCAGTGACTATCGATAAATCGGGGCTTTCTCTCTCTTGATTATCTTCAACGCTGACACGAAGTCCACGCAACGGTATGTGAGCAGAAACCAGAGTAAAGCTGGCTTCTGTTTTCAAAGGGGGGGTCTTAGTTCCAGACACGTCTTCAACACACGGTTATTTCTCGGTTTTCTCAAACCGATGTCGCAAAAATGCTTAGTTTTAATTGTTCGTGATAATCACATTTACTCCGCTAGATAATATGTAGTAGACTCTTTCACGCTGGTCGTGGACATTTTTCAGCCGACAGCGATATGCAGGTCATAACTGTTCTGACTGATACCGTTTGTCGCATCCGTGACTGATGCTTAAAGATCCACGATGACCGTCTTCATCAGCAGATCTGTAAGAGTTTTGTAGTCTGCAATAATAGACGCTATGTTCGCAAGTACATATGTGGCCGAGCCATGTCGCATATTAAAAAGAGATGAGCTGACTGCCGTTTTCCCATTGATTTTGTTCATCACAGCTGAGGGTGGCCATGTCTCATCTATGATGATTGAATTTGTAGCTGGATAAATTTCAAAAGTCCCCGACTTATTTATTTATGGTTGATAGAAAAGATGTCTGCATCCATTTTAAATGTCACGATGCTTTAATTACAGAACATGCAAACGTGCTGCACACTTTTAGAATGTAACAAGTTCTTTTGGCATCGGTAACTCAATTCAACGAATTAAGTCCGGCTTTTAACTCCATCGCAGAACTCTCGTCGGTGTCTGTTTCACTGTTGTCAGCTGGTCCTGACGTCACGCAGTGAAATCGAAGAGTCCTTTTTTTTTGCCTTTACTACTGAAAGAAAACGACTTGGTGTGTAGCGAGCAGACACAAAAGAATGTCTACAATAAAAAATGTGCAGTTTGTTTTTAATAATAAGCACGAAGTTACAAAACCGTTTCCAGGCCGGTTGTTAAAAACTAAAAATCGGATTTAAATTATGACGTGGAAAATTCTGTGTTTTTGTATGAAAATAGGCGTCTTTGGAAAAATTGGAGATGCTCCGTGACCGTGCACATCAAAGTGTTCGATCCTTGGTTGGCGAGGGATTTGAGAAACAAACACAGGCTTTCACCATGCTTCTGAAATCATTAGAGACCCAGTTGAAAGAATTCTTCTTGAAAAAGCATTCTATGAATCTGCTAGCATATTAGCCAAGAAATCTTGATTTTCTATATTCAGTTGGCTCTAGTGTTGTTGTTTTTCTCTCTCAGCTGGTAACCGGGTACAGCGTAGGTACTGAAAAATCAGGTAAGAATGAAATTTCGAGATACTGGCTCTTTTGAGTCTTTCGGAACATGGTTCGACAACAAAATGGGTGTTTCTGGATGTCAGAGCGCATTCTTTTCGGCTGTAATTATTCTCTTGATCTTTACAAGCCTATTTGTTCCCTCCAAGAGACAGCAGTCACTCCATTATTGGTCTGGCAAATTTCCAACTGGCAACTATAGCGACGTCTTCAATGGTTGGCGTAAAAAAGACCAAGAGGTCATCGTCGTGTAGTTAACACGTAATGATGGTGGTAGTTCTGTCCACTGTATTAGTTATTAAAGACGACTTTTCGTCTAGTTCCAAAGTTCCGATTAATAGTGGCTACATTCTTATAGATCCCCTCTCTTTGTTAGCCCTGTTGTAGGGCTACCCTTTCTTTCTGTGCCCGCACGTCCCTTGTCTGCCCGGTTAGGCGACTCAGTGGCTCCCTTCACGGTTCATTTACCGTGAAGTCCGTCGAAGATCATAAAGGTGCACGGCATCTTGCACAGATAGAGAACGCCAAGAACGAATACCAGGCACACAACGGTGCACTAGTAGCAATGCTACTTTAGCGGTATTTGCACGATATGAGGTTGGTGATATTATATAACAAGTAATACTGTAGGTATATTTTTAATAAAGCCTACACTCGCGATACCTGATGAAATATTAACAAGTAGACAAGAAACCGAAAAGATAGCATCACTCACTTGATAGGGGAGTTTTAAGAACCACGATTGATAACCCTGCAGATGTATAATAAGTTAGGCAGGAATGACTTGTAGGAACCTGGCAAGGTGACGGTAATTCAGCTACAGGTAAATAAAAAAGGTGATAACGGAATTGACCGTAAATCTAAATGATGGCATCCGCAGGCAGTGCGGGAGTAGCAGCTGGTGGCCGACAAGGTGAGGGGGATGGATGGGTGGTAAGCAAGCAGAGGGTCGCCGAGGGTGAGCAGGTGGGCAAATAAACTAGCGAACAGAGCGCGCGCGCGAGTAGGAAGTTGAAGAGAAAGGTGAGCTTACCTTTCAACGCTGATTGAGGTCAGGTTAAGGATGGATGCAACTGCCGACAACATTTCTACGAAGCTGGAAAGTTTGCACAAGAAAGACCCGCCGGGCCAGTGGCCGATGAAATACTTGGACATCTCGTAGGGGGCACACACGAGCAGAAACAGCAGGTCCGCCACGGCCAGGCTGACCATGAAGGAAGTGGTCACGCTTCGCGACTTCCTGTCTCCGCACACGGCGAAAATCACCAGAGCGTTGCCCACCACGCCCGTGAGGAAGGTAATCCCGTAGACAGCCATGGTGTAAAAGTAGTGGGGCTCGTTCACCCAGGGCTGAAGGATCTTCTCGGGATCCGGATAGTATATTTCGAGATTGCCCAACCCGTCTACGGGGTAGTCCGGGTAGAGACCCTGGTCCTCGGCGCTCGACGCGTTCACCGGGCGCTCCATCGTTCAGATGGCGATGTTGCGCTGACGCCGTCTGTAGAGATTCTGCGCGGCCCGGCCAAGCCAAAGGAGGAACGATAAGAGGAGGACGAAGATGATGCCACCTGGTCGCTCGTCGCCCGCCAACGCAGCACTCGATACAGGAACTACCACCAGCTGCGGCCGGCAGCCGGCGATTCTAACTGGATCGGCGACGCGGGGAAGGGCGAAACGGACAGACAGGAGCGGCCGGGACTTCTCGCCGAAGGCCGGTTGGTGTCCGGCGATCGCTGGGACACGAAGAAGGGAAACGGCTCGAGGAGAGAGAGAGGGAGGGAGAGAACCGGCGGATGAAACTAGATGCGAGCGACTTGGATCACATCCAAGTTTCTGAGAGCGCCATTACGCGAGGTACCACCACCCGACTACTTTTCTGCCGTCGGGAACCTCGGGCGGGGGGGGGGGGAAGAGGAGGGACCCTCCCCCCGCCCCGAAATCATCGAGTAGCCTGATCGATCAGAACCTAATTGGAGACAATCACGCGCGCTCGTCTTCGTCGCCAGACAACCCAGCCGCAGTACCACGATGGCCTTTCCCTCGGCCGAGCGGCCCCCGCTCAATTAGGAAAGGGACGGGAATTTCGAGAGTCGAGTGCGCACCCCAAAGTGGATCCCGCCGAAGAAACGTCAGGCCGAACTCCCGCGGTCGCTTCGAGATCCCTCACTGCTCAGCTTTACAGCAGATCGGGGCACCCGGCTCCGGCCGACCTGACGGCACCTCCCGATCGTCCATCCCGGTCCTCCCCCTCGGTTTTCATCGGCGGGCGGGGTTCATCTCGTGACGGAAGTCAAAATTCTTGGAACAAGTAGATAAAATACAAACTTTATTTGGGAAACTGAATCAATATTGATTTTTTTTCAGTGATGGTTTGGAACAAATAAATAAGTGAATAAGCGCAGGGCCATGGAGTGAAAAGGATGAATAAAATGGGAGAAAACCGTTGGCATCTTTCGTTGACAGTCGGGGTAAATAAATAGACATTATCATATTTAGTTTTTTTTTATTTTTCCCTCTCCCTCTCTCTCCATCTCTCTCTCCATCTCTCTCTTCCTCTCTCTCCATCTCTCTCCATCCCTCTCTCTCCATCTCTCTCTCCTCTCTCTCCATCTCTCTCCATCTCTCTCTCCCTCCATCTCTCTCTTCCTCTCTCTCCATCTCTCTCCCTCTCTCTCCATCTCTTCATTCCTCTCTCCCTCTCTCCATCCATCTCTCTCCTCTCTCCATCTCTCTCTTCCTCTCTCTCTCCATCTCTCTCCATCTCTCTCTCCCTCTCTCTCCTCTCTCTCTCCATCTCTTCATTCCTCTCTCCCTCTCTCCATCCATCTCTCCCCTCTCTCTCTCTCTCCATCTCCTCTCCATCTCTCTCTCCCTCTCTCTCCATCTCTTCATTCCTCTCTCCCTCTCTCCATCCATCTCTTCATCTCTCTCTCTCCTCTCCATCTCTCTCTCCCTCTCTCTCTCTCTCTCCATCCATCTCTCTCCTCTCTCCTCTCTCTCCATCCTCTCTCTCTCTCCCTCTCTCCATCCCTCTCTCCATCTCTCTCTCTCTCCTCTCTCTCCATCTCTCTCTCTCCTCTCTCCATCCATCTCTCTCCATCTCTCTCTCCATCTCTCTCCATCTCTCTCTTCCTCTCTCTCCATCTCTTCATTCCTCTCTCCCTCTCTCCATCTCTCTCCTCTCTCCATCTCTCTCTCCATCTCTTCATTCCTCTCTCTCTCTCATTCTTCTTTTGGTATAAAAACATGCTAACCCCCTGTTTTTTTCCTTCGCCGTTTACCGCTCGCCAGCCGACTATTCTTCTCTCTATTTACCCGACCAGGCCATTTCAGCTAACGCTCTCCACCCCAGCTCCACTATCGATGCACGGCCTCGTAGCTACAAACAGTCTAAGAAACTGCGCCATCACGCGCCAGTTAATGTAACATGTACACGGTATTGCGAGTGCTCACAGCTAACTCGGGTTGCTTGAAAAAGCGCCATCATTCACAAAACGGGATCAATACGGCTACAAAGGCGGCAACATACAAAACGCATTATCAGGAGAAAAATTATTTATTAATCAATTTTCTCGCCATAGTATGTGTAAGACTCGCCGGGTACATTAGTTCGGCGCGGCTTTGAAATGTCTTTCCTTCTCCGTTTTCTTTCCTTTCTTTTTTTTTGCTTGAAATGAATTATTTTGCTTTCTTCTTCCTGTCCAGAACGGACAGAATGGTACCTGGCCCCAGCGAACCGAGGAGGGGATGGTAGCGTGACATCTGGGGTCTGTTAGAAAGGTGAATCGGGCCGGCTCCCAGTTGTTTTCCGCGGTCGGCCTTTTTATTGAATAAGGAGAAACGAATCTAAATAAAACTATAATTCAAATCTGAACTCACTCCGAGCAAATTATGTGTGTGTGTGTGTGTGTGTGTGTGTGTGTGTGTGTGTAATTTTCTTTCACGAAATACAGCTCCAGACGAGGTCCGAAACATTATCGCCCAAAGTCTCCTGCCTCTTCTGGTAATCGGATGGGTTTGTTTAATTAAGCGCTGCTTCTCGAATTTAAGCCTCCCAGCGGCTGCTCAATTGTCAGAGGTACGCAAAACCCACATGGCGAACAAGTAAACAGTAGTGGCCCCTTTTTTTTCTTTTTTAAATCTTACTAGCTTGTTAATGAGGCAGTCACTGTTTAGTACATACTTGGGATATATATATATATCTCCCCTCCTCTCTCTGACGTCATCTCTCTCTCTCTCTCTCTCTCTCTCTCTCTCTCCTCTCTCTCTCTCTCTCTCTCCTCTCTCTCTCTCTCTCTCTCTCTCTCGTTAGGATTATGTATTTAAATATGACAATTGCTCCTGTTAATCTTGAACGCATCAAGTTCAAGCTTAAATTTGATTTTCTACAAATTGCTATTTTGTATGCCTTGAGACTTTGTTTCTGTTCCGTTTAAATGCTATCATTTCCTTATTTTTTAAATTATAATGAGTGTATGTATGCATGTATTGGGTACATTCTCTATGTGTATGTGTATATACATGCAGACGTGTTTCTGTTTTGTGCGATTGCATTTGTCCTTAATTTAAAATTAACATCAATTTTTACATTTTCTTTATTTAATTTGTATTAATCGATGTATTAATATACATTGTGATGTTGTCTTTTGTAGTTTTTTTCTACAATAAGAGCAAAAACAACAGTTATATTTCTGCTCATCGCCGATCTGGAAAATCGCTTGTAACTTTTTTTTCTTTTCATGTATAAGACGCTGTTGGGATATACTTCGTTTCTGTGATTATTACCTTTAAGATTTAAGTAATTAATAACAGTTTCACCACATTATGTTGATTATACTCGGCAAGTCCGTTAAAAATTGAATATTTTCACAACTAAATAATCATGTTTCGCAAAAAAAATTGCGCGTTATATTCGGAAAATTCCTTTGCTGTGGACAGATCGATTCACCACTTCGCAGTATCCTACTGTAAATGGATTTTCAGTGACTCCAATGCAAACGAACTTTTTATTCTTGTATAGACAGATTATAAATCTCGCGCATCACACGCTGAGATAAATACCCAACTCCGTGGAATTTTGTTGATAGAGACAGAATTAAATTCATAGTCCCGTTCGCGCGGTCCGTCAGCTGTGTCTAATTAGTATTGTGTGGCTGCTGTTGCTGCCTCTTTTTGTTGACTGTAGAAGATTCCATCTGCTAAAATTTAAAAGAAGTGAGAAAAAGAAAATAATAATAAGGAGTAGAAACTTCGAGGACCAAAGACGGTTGCTGTAGAATGGATGAGAGTTACAAACAGCCGCGGAGGAGGTGGGGTGGTGAGGTATGGAGCCGACATGGACGCGTCAAGTGTGCATCTGATGATAATAGGTCTTTTATCTTCTCCACGTGACGGAGCGAACGGATAACATAACGGCAGCGCGCGAGCGATTACATCACAGTTATTACCCTGCGTTTTTTTTTTCTTTTTTTGTTTTTTTTTTTGGAGAAATGTCGGACCTCGAAGGTTTGAAGTTATTAGCCTGTAATCGTCGGGCGAAGTATCCCGAGAGCTGACGGAAGAAGTCACGTGATAATGGTGGGGGCGGGCGGAGGCGCAGTCACGTCACGTCACGTCACGTCACGTCACGTCACGTCACGTCACGAGACGATAGCCGACATGGAACAGATATCTCACCGTAAAGATCCACGCGTGTTTCGGAAAACAGAGAAACTGATATCTGTGATTCCGTCGATTTGGAACCATTTTTTTTACAAAAGAGCCATGAACCCAGCCCCCTTTTTTTATGGAGGCCGATACGATTTTAGAGCATTATTTTCAGTATTTACTTGTTTCTCGTAAGTCTCACCTCTCTCCGCCTGGAGATTATTTTACCATTGTATCTCATTGAAATATTAGTCAACAAGTCTTTAGAGGGATTTCTGTTAGCTCCAGGGACATTATGCGGACACCTGTCAGGAATAAACCGACATCTCAACATGTTAATCGAACCCGAGGCGTGTTAACCAACCTGACGGACCTTTGTACTTGACATCTTACCGCCTCGTTACACGGCATTGGACAGCTTAGGCTCGTGTGATTAACAGCTGTGTTTAACCTGTCGCTTGGATACGACGTCTGATACAAGCGTTGAGATTATCGTGCGGAAGAGGGGGGGATTAGCCACTTTTCTCATGCGCCTACAACAGAGGAAACCATGCCAATAGGACGTAGTGTCGCCGTAGACCGCCAGGGAACATTTTGCATGTGGGAGTTTGCGACTTCCGACTTCGGCAGGAGTCACGGGAGTTAGGTTCAACGCCATTGTTACGGGAATTGCCCTTTATACTGATGTTACATTAAGCTCGAAGAGGGGGTTCTTCTACAATTAAAATTGTAATAAATTTGTTGACGCTGTTATAACACGAAATTTTCTTCCCTGTCTCTCCTCATCGCAAGTGTTATCGGCAACATCGTGGTATTTCTAAAATCCAAGTTAAGAGCTTTTGTATCTTCACAGAAATTAGTTATCGTTGGAAATGTCTTTCTTTTAGTGAAAATCGTCATATTTTTGCTATTTATATTTACGTTTAAAATTACATTATTGCACAAAAAAGACGCTTTCGTGAAGTAAAACAATAGATAAATAGACACAGGTAAGGACTGAGTGAAAAACAAAAAAAAAATATCTATTCTTCACGCGATAATAGGATGTGTGATTGGAAAGATGTCTGATGATGCCCAACCCTGTTCTGGTCTAGTAAGTCGATCTCTTCTCATACCAAATGGAGGAATTATATTTTTGTTTCCACCAGTCCATCTTAATTTTGTGCTGCAGCTAAGGAAAGGAAAAAGCAGTTAGTAGAGACTATCTTTTCACAAAAGCAACCAAGTGTTGCAACTTAAATTGTATTTATTATCATTTTTTGGTCAGAACCACAGCATGCTCCAGGTACTAATTTCGTTTGTCGCCATCTCTAATCCTAAATTCCCTTTGTCTCTATCTAATAATGGCCTGGCAATTTAAAATAACCATCTTTCTCCTGTTGCCGAGTCTACACTACATACAGCCGTTTTAGCATCAGGGATAGAATGGTTTAGATTTTACAGACACCAGACGGTGAAACAAATCGGTCTGCGATCATATCGGACCGGAGTAGGACGAATGACACGACGGCAATATCACAGCGCCCACATTCGGGGATACTTCGGCTACGTCAAAAAAAAGAAATTCCGTCCATGCGATTGTTTTCGTGAAACACCCGAACCTGTCTGTCAGACTGCAGAACCGAAAACCTCTCCCAAACTGAGCAAAGCCACGAGTTCGAAGTTGGGTATTCCTTTTAGAAGAAAGAACATATGGTTAGCCACTTCCATATTCTTGTTTTAGCGACGACGTTTGATGCTAAAATTGTGCAAAATCATCAGCTGTTGTATTTTTTTTATTATCATTGATTTCTGTTATTATTCGTTTTAGATTTAATTAATTATTTTGGTTTTTATTCTGAATTAAGTTTTTTTTTTAAAACAAAAAAAATTTTTTTTTCCTAATCGGATGTTTTCATACTGTTGACACTTCTTTACTATATTCGGTTCTTATTTTCTAAAAAAATATTTAATTGTTTGCTATAAACCTTTCAAGGTATTTTTTTATAATAACCGATGTGTCATCTATAAATACCAGCAACTATTTTTTAAAACAATTTTAAATAGTTTTAAAGCCAAAGTTTGCATATGCTACCTATTTTTTTTTTTTTTTTTTTTTAAATTTTAAGTAATCTTATTTCGTTGTGATATTGGAGAATAGTTCCATAGTCGTGCGGTTTTATCTTTACATCAGCGAAAACAGCGCCATCTGCTGAGCGCGCGGACGTTCTCGCGTGACAGCGAGTCCACACGACTAATTAGTTGAGTCTTAAAGCGAAAGTGGTCCATAGCTAACTGATCAAAATAATGGATTAACCGAAACAAACGTTAGTTTTCAAAAACATTTTACTAATATTACGAGTCACAATTACGAGTTAGCTGAATCGCACTTAGTTCTTCTTTTTTTTTTTTCGGCGGTAGAATTTTTAACGAGTGGAATACAAATGACCGCCAAGTTTACTTCACCGGCGGTAGTAGTTAGTAGTCGTCAGTCTATAAGTCATGATTTTGGCTGTTTTCTCCTCCCTGGTGGCCTCCCTGCAGAAAGCCGCGGTAATCACACCACGTGACGTCGTTTAAACGTCACTCCTCTTTTCTCCATTCAACAGAGAGACGTTTCTCGACACGACGCGATCCCCCGGAGCCGATTACAGCGGGGGTGGACTCTGGCGAAGCATCTGTGGTCACCTTTATTTTTTTTTCTATTTTCAAGATCCCCCCCCACGTCAGCTGGATCGTTCATCTATTTTCTTCCCTCTCTCGACACCAGGAAGTCTACTCACGTTCTTGTTTAGAAATTCAAAGTTTGGGATGAATGATATCGCGTTTACTCGATAATTTTCCTGCTGTTTCATGAATAGTAAGGATATATATATATATATATACAGAATGTGTACCTTGGCATTCTCGCGAGTCTATAACAAAAGTGTTCGCCTCCTAATGATAAGTTCCTCTTATTAAGTATTTAAGTTTCACGTAAAATAAAGTGATTTAGCGTCATTTTTCCCCCAAAAGTATTAACACGCACCTGCTGTTTTATGCGTTTCTTGTTGTTGCTGTTGTTGTTGTTGTTATTGTTCTTCTTCTTCTTCTTCTTCTTGTTGTTTGCTTTCCAATCAAACAAGTTGGTTCAGTCAAGAGGAACATACGAGAACGTGTTATCGTTTCTCTTTCTTTTCCAAACGCGGGAGGGAGGGGGAGTTGTGCTCAGAACCGAGGTTGAGACCCTGCTCCGTGTGAACGGTACCCTAATGTACTCAAAAAATATTACTGAGTTGTCTGTTACCGACTTTTTCCGTTTGTTGTTCTGTTGCATCTTAGACATTTAGGAGAACAGAAAACATTAAAATAGATACAATAACATCGTGTGCCAATCGTTTATTTATTTGTTTATTTATTTTGAACTTAAATTATATATTTCGTTTTATTTCTAAACGGCCAGCTAGACCCATTGTTTTCTAAATTAAAAAAAAAAAAGAAAATCGAAATTTATAATGACGTCAATCATTGCGTCTGACACCATTTTGGTTTTGCTGGTGAAAGACTATACTTTTACATGTCGCTTACGGCTTCACCAAGATATCGAAAATCTACTCCACTAAAAGATAACCAAAGAGTTTTGTGTCCTCATCCTTTATTACAGTTTTTTTTTTTTAATAAAGAATTTCATAAATGAAACTGTTAACCAGAATTTAGCCTCTAGTTTCTTTAAGTTTTACGGTATTACGGTGCAAATGTTCTCTATCAAATTACACGATGTTTTAGAGAGTAATTTAATGGCCTGGATCTTCTTATTGAGGTGGGGGACTTACATTATTAACCCTTGGACACGGGAGAGAAACGCCTAACTAATGCATTCCGAGAATCTAAATATAGCGTTTATTCGGAGAATATCGCGGAACCTGAGACTGTAGACGCGTCAACAGAAAATCATTTAATAAATTCGATCTATTGAAAGAAAATCCATTATTAGTTGATCTTTAATGGCTTCGATCAAGAGCCAAAAAAAGAAGAAATATTCTCTTTAAATGGGATCTGCTATTTGGTTAATGCAAAACGGTTTCCTGGTTCTTTAATACATTGATTAAAGAACAATAATTCGAATGATCCTTGCATGATTAACCGGTGATTACTGATAACAATACACCTGACACGATACCCACCGACGCATCGCGCTTGTGTTCGATGTTCGATGACTGCACCGATTCCGTATTCCGCCGGCTCTCTCTTACTCGCGAGATTCTCTTCCGGTCACCTTCCAGATCGCTACTGCTTTTGTTTTGTTTTTTTTCCACGAAGGCCTGAAAGTTAAGCATTATTGGATAACCCTGAGGAATCATCCCAAGAAAACAACAGCAAGCAGTTTTACCTTTTCCCGTCCCCTGCCGTTTCCGAAATTCCTCCAAATCGCTGCAAATTGCCTTAATCACAGATCGTCACGTAAAGGTGGCGCAAAGATGCCCTTTACTCGTCTTTACTGCATCGGTGACGCAAAGATGCCCTTTACTCGTCTTTACTGCATCGGTGACGCAAAGATGCCCTTTACTCGTCTTTACTGCATCGGTGACGCAAAGATGCCCTTTACTCGTCTTTACTGCATCGGTGACGCGAGATTTCCCCAAGTGGATGAACTTATAGAATGGAATGAATGGAACACTCACCTTTAGAATTTTCACGATGTCTTGACGCTGGACATTTGAAACACTGTTAAAAACCAAGCAAAATAATTTATCATTACTTGACTGCAATATATATATAAATAAGAATTATACAAATTAATGTAGAATAGATTTAAAATGTATTTTCCTAAATCACTCTTTTTAAAAATTTTAATCGGTGTAAAAAAAAAGTCTTCGATATTTAGCATCGTTCATATGTTTGCGTAGTTTGTTTAATATTTTAACCAGACAATGATTGAAAACAGACTTTAGTTGTCTCGCTTTCTGTAATTTAATTAGTTTTGCATTGTGAGTCAGCAGAGATAGCATTCCGATTATCTACAATCTACCTGATGTTAAGGTACGTAACCTCCGGACCGCTTTTACCTAAACTCTCCACGGAGACAGCGAAGTATCTCAGGTAAACGGGATGTTCGAATAGCCACTTACTCCGTGACTGCCTTTAGAATAACACAACTGGAAATCCATATAAATTAATACCCGTGATCTAAACTACATGAAATATAGAATTTGAAAAAAAAAATACTTTCGTTGTAAAAAGTAACCTAAGTGCTGTACTTTTCTTTTATTTTTTTTGAACATCAGTGAGTTGTGCGCGGCGCAGTAGAACGGAGGATAGCCTACTGGCTTACAATGTTCAAGAATCCAAGTTCTAATTCTTGTATAATCGGCTCAGTTTGGCGAATCTCTATAGGTGGGCTCTTGTCGATCTTTCTTAGACTGCCGGATAAAGGTTCCCTTCGGCCTGTTCGGTTGTTTGCCACATCTGATAATGAGAGTTTATGTTTGGGAGCCAGATGATAGTTCTGGCTTGGTGGCCCCTAACATCTAAGAATGAGGGTTTCTACTAGGGACCAATATGGCAATTTTGATTGTTTTCCATGTCTACCAGGGAACAATTCTGTAGTTCTCATTGCCAGCTACAGCTAATAATGAAGATTTATACCACGGACCGATATGGTAGATTTTGTGGTCTTCCTCATCTAATAATACGGGTTTGTATTAAGGACTAATTTGGTTGTTCGATTGTGGTAATTAGATTTTGTATTAGAAACCAATATAGTATTTCTGATTGCTTCCTACATTTAACAATGATGGGTTCTAATGGAGATCGATTTGTTGGTTCTGATCGGCCGCCAGGGCTTCTGCCAGGCCGATATAGCTGGTTTGGTGGTATGTCACTTCGTGCAAGCCCCGAGGTAACTATCGTGACACGTTCGGCAACCATCGGAAGAATCCAAGACGCCACCTTCCAGGTTCTGAATTTAACTATCTCACCTTGTTGGATACTCTTGTTTTTGACTATTTACAAAACAGATTGACTGTTACAATAATGCGTTATTTATTCCTTAACAGAAGTTGTTTACAATTACACAGACGCCATTATCAGAGAGAGAGAAAGAGAGACGTAAATTATTGCCGGGGTTGGTTTGGAGTTTAACCCCTTGCTGAAAATGTGACACAGAGCCGCAGCGGAGAGGCGATTGGTTAATAGACTGAACGAGGTTCTAATTTAAATAATAAATAAACATTTGGTTCGATTACTTGTTCAGCAAATTAGAAGTTCTTTTTTTCTTTCTGCTTTATCTGTTGTCTTTCCAGAGAAACGACAGACAAGCCATGGAAATAAACGGTAGACAACTGCTACCATTGAACACCAATAGTCATTAAAACTGTCGTATAGGAGAGAAATGAAAATAACTTTCAGGACCGAATCGTAAATAAGCAATTTTGTCTTTAAAAATAAATAAGAGTTATCTGTAACTGGCGATCGGTATTTACATAATGATGATATTTGAATTCATGCCGTAAGCAAGGCCGACAAGACACTTATGAAAGACAGTAAATTGTGGAATCTCTAGAAAGTTCTGGTATGCTTCTTTACCAGCAGAAACTCTGCCCCTGATTTCAAAGGCGTGTGGAAAGGTGAAATAACGAAAGAGCTTGCATCCCCAACAGACCGTTACCGTGACGGTACCACGGTTGCTCGGTCTAAACCGGTCTACCTTCAACGCACGGGGGAATTATCGCTGTACAGCAATAATCCCAGACAGCTAGCTTGATCCGATCGCACTTTCTCACTTCGAAGGCCCGTCGATCGTCGACGGATATAATATCGCGCTTTAAATACAAAAAAGAAGAGAGAGAAAAAGTTGCCACACGTTTTCTTAGAGCGAGCGGATGGAGGACAGAAATTTCGATTGACAAAGATGACATCGCTGGCGTCGTTCGAAGCTGAATAACTTCTCCGGAATCTTACTGATGGATTAGTTTGATGCTTTCTCTATCGCTATGCCAGGGTTAGCCGGTAATTGTGTAAGCTGTATTCGTTATTATTAACGCCTTAATTTAGAATATTCTAAATTAGTTTTTCAGCTCTTTTTTGCTTGTGGATATTATAAATTGTTTTTATTTTTTTAAAATTTTGTTGGATATAAAAACTTTCATTTTATTTATAGAGAAAATTAATTAATTCGCTTTGCGTTGTATTAAATCTATATGGATTTTATTTGTGAAAATAAAAAAATGCATATATTATATTCATAATTACTTATTTTTGAAATTGTTTACCATTGTTCTCTAAAATTGCAAGGGTGATTTCTATTGAAGAATATTTTACATTATCTGTCTGATGGTGTAAGAAAAGAAACGTTATCTTATTAGAACCGCAAATTTTCCAGACGTACAATGATTTTAAACTTCATAGTAAAGGTAAGTTACCTGATCTATTCAGAAAATTGCTAGCCGTGGTAGCTCAAGCTACAAAAATTCTAGAACTTATAGAGAAAAAATTTAGATGATATATTGATTTTTATTCACTCCGCATCATATTCTATTACGGATGCTCGGTTCTAAATTTTGCGTCATATTAAGGGATTTGTTAAGTCATCTTCCTCATATATATTTTTTTTTGTATTAAATCTTCCTTTAAAAGCGAGAGAAAATTAATTTTACTCTTTTGCAGTGATGTTAAGGGATTTTTATATTTTTGAGTACCGTTTTTTTCATTTGCAATTTACTTTTTAAGCATAAGTTGTTATGGTTTTATTTATGCAATATTTATCCGTCTATAATGCAAACGATATACATGAATCATCCTCGTGGGTCCTTAGATTAGAAAGAACTAAAGTCAGCTCGTCTTACGATCTGCGTCTACTCGCAGAATTCAAATGAAGCGAAAGGATAAATTAATCTTTTATGAAGTATCATGGTCGGTAAAGCATATTACAAATAAAGGCAGATCTTCTGATAATTGTAGTAGTTAGGTATAATTTTATTTTACTAAAACAGGTTGTGAAGGCAGAGTTTTAGTATTTTAAAAACTGGACTCGACTCGAACTTTCTGGTGGAATTCCTTTATATAAATTTTAAAAACCTTCTTCTGTTTGACTATCGATATGTCTATCCGTCTTGTGTTTATATGGTTTATTATTCAATTTTATAACTGGTCAAAGACTTTCTCATATTATGGCACCGATTATCGCCATCAAAGAGTGGTTAATACAAGGGTTAAGCCACTTGAAGCAGCTGTATTCTAGGACAACAAACAACACAACCATCGTATAGTTTACATCGTCTTCTTTTATTTTGCAAACAACATTACATGGATATTACGATTATGGTCAGATTAGCAACGGACCCTTTATACATAAGGATAAGTACAAGCTAGCAAAGTTTGCTTGGAACGTCTTTCTCCCAGACACGGATAAGCAGGCAGTTAAAGGGATAACATTTAGCTTAGGAGTTCCACTAAAAGGCGAAGCGCCACCTACAGAAGGAACTTTCGGTGAGATCAGATGTACACTTTTTTGGAATTTTCTTTACCGTTAGCTACCACTTTTGGCGGATGTATACCACTGGACCAAACTTCTGCGTATTCCTGTAACCGTTGACCGGAGCAGACAGACATTCACAGTCAGATTACTGAACACATATTACCTGTCCGGAGACATATAACATCTTTGCCTTGTCCTTAAAGAACGTCTATGTATGAAATTTATATACAATATATCAACCTTCATATTCAATGTCAAGCTAAGACTATGTAATGGTCGCATTTGTAGTTCTTTATGGGGGTCGTTAAAGCTGAAGTAACGATAGCAATGTTTGGTGATAAATTTTACCTTTAGTTTGAGAATACAGTTTTCTGTTCCAGCTAGTTTGGAAAATTAGCCGTTCTGTTTTAGAATTGTTTTTTGCCAATATATATATAATTTGTGAGTTAATAAAATAAAACATTTTGTTATACATAATTGCAGAATACTTTTGTTTAACCCTATGAATAGTGATAATTCTTATTAGCCTCATCAATAGACAGAATCTGATATTTTCGAGGTAGTAGAGATAACCAAAATCTTTTTGCGCAGCGTTTCCTAACAAGAGAGGCATATTACCTGATATTTATATGTGGTGATAAAGATGAATGTGCACGACAATTACTGATGAAGCAGAACTTTAATTGATATTTATTGACAAATGTGAAGACTCGCTTCTGTTCCGTGGCCTAAGTGAGAACGGAACAAAACGTAACTGAAACAAGCTTAACACGACTTTTTAAATTCAGGTTGTGACTACAACATCACGTTCTTAGAGTTTGAGATTATGCGTCAACGTGACGCCATTATGCAGGTTCAGCAGCAGGTTTAATTCGTATTTTATCGAGCAAAATTGGAAAATTCTAGGATAAGGGAAAAAAACGTTTTGGCCATGGCTGCCATAAGTCAGATGACTTACACAAGCAAAGTTGGAAGTAAGCGCACATTTAGGAAAAAAATATACCTAAGTATCTGCAACTTGTAGTTAATTCAACGCGGTTCTATAACACCGTGTGAGCGACCATCCTCTCTAGACCTTAGAATGTATTTTGTGAAGAGAGCCTCAGTCTAAAGCTTCAGACGATGGTAATTGCTGATGGAGTGGTGCTAGCCGAAAACATAGATGGTAGTGCGAATAATCGATTATTGTTTTTCTTTCCTTTTTTTTCTGCGACAGTTCAGGAATTCGCTCAGCGCACGCAGGTGAGCCACTTAACGGTTGCGTGACACAATGAAGCTGGATGTTAGAGACAGAAGGTTGAGGACGAGAGATTAAGAATTCATACGATGGCCGATGCTAAGCTATCTGTTGTCATCTACTAGTTTCTGCCTGTTTTGCTCGTTGAATCTACTTCTCCGCCTTTCTCCGTGACGAGGTGCTTAATTTATGTTTAGGGAGTCAGAAAATATCTTCCACCTTTTAAAATTCCCTAGTTCTCTAGATGTCATAATTAAGAGCCCATTTCCCCCAACAGACAAACAACCCCTCTAACGTAGGAAGAAGCTCTCACCTTACCTGTGCGATGGACGGAAAACGGCGACTATAATCAAAATTTCGGGTACTATAGACAATTAATTTTTCCCTCCAGTTAACTGCTGTTGTGTTATTGACGATTACACGGCTACCAGTTCCTTCTTCGATTGATAGATGGTTTTAATATCTCGGAAGTAAAATACTGGTTGCCGCTTTGATTTCGCTTTATTCTGATGATAGGGGCATCAGGACTTCTTCAGTGTTTCCTCTCTCTGGTTCCCTTCGGCCCACAGCAAATCCTTTATGCTAACATTACCAAGGTTACACTACAGATGTTTTCCTACTGTTACGAAGAGCTTCTTTTGCTTTATCCCTATCAAAATCAACGAAAGATCGTGATATTTCTGTCTTTAACCCGATCAACACTAGCTGAGGATCTTTCTGTTTCTTTACTTCACGCCTATCAGCATCAGCTAGTAGATGTGCTAATTTCTGCCTGTAAACCTATCACTACCAACTGGAGATTGTGCTGTTTCTCTCTTTAAGCCAATCAACCTCGGCCACTCATTGTCTTTAGGGCCAGACTGTTACAGCTTGGATCTTGTTTTCGATTTGATTTTTGTGATATGTTCTTCAAACAAATAATTCAGATCCTCCACGATTTTTCTAAGAAAGGATTTTTAAAATACCAGCAGCTGTTCGCTAGGGATTTACCGTTAATGTTTTCCCGTTCTGGGGATGGCTTCTACCATTTTTTTTCCCTTGCCTGGCCCTCTGCAAGATTTCGAGGCGCGAGGATGCGTCATGGCGGAGAGCTGAGAAGAGGAAAGTGCGAATTATCAGCCTTGGTTACTGAACAAATTACTCACAAGGGGATCTTGCGCAGTTGTCAGGTCGAAAGCCAGCAAAGTTATCCACATATGTGTGCGAAAAGCGTTACTATTTATTTTAGATGTGGGAGAAAATTAAGTCGCTTGCGAGCAGAATCGATGTCAGGGAGGCAACCCCTTCTTTTCATTAACAAAGAATCCAAAATATAGGGATCAGTATTATTTTTGTTTAATATTAAAGAGCTGGAATTTCTCCAGTTGACCCCTTTATTCTCAAATGCATCGAAACTCAGTAACAAAGTATCCCCATTTATTATTTACATTATTAGTGTCCAAAAGTCCTTCCTGTTTCAGGTCTAATAGTAGCATAGTAATCTTAAGCCGATCTTACCCATTTAAACATTGAGATAAACTTTATTTAAAATGCTGAACAAAAGAAAAGATTTTTTAAATGGAAATATTTCATTTTAAAGTAGAGATTATTTTATCGTAGGACAATGTAACATTGACCGCTATTTCATAATTACCTCGTTAAAAATCGTAAAGATTTATTTTTAACTAAACTACGTCCAACCTTTATGCAGGATATAACTCCGTGAGTATCCAACGAAATTTTCTCAACTGCCTTTGTGACTTGAGTAACTGGTGAGTAACTACCACGATCTTAGAGTCAGTAACTGATGACTAACTACCACCATCTTAGAGTCAGTAACTGATGACTAACTACCACCATCTTAGAGTCAGTAACTGATGACTAACTACCACCATCTAAGAGTCAGTAAGTGATGACTAACTACCACTATCTAAGAGTCAGTAAGTGATGACTAACTATCACCATCTTAGAGTCAGTAACTGATGACTAACTACCACCATCTTAGAGTCAGTAACTGATGACTAACTACCACCATTTTAGAGTCAGTAACTGATGACTAACTACCACTATCTAAGAGTCAGTAAGTGATGACTAACTACCACCATCTTAGAATCAGTAACTGATGACTAACTACCACTATCTAAGAGTCAGTAACTGATGACTAACTACCACTATCTAAGAGTCAGTAACTGATGACTAACTACAACTATCTTAGAGTCAGTAACAGTAAATATAACCATTTTGTTTCGTTCACTGATGACTACAAAGGAGACAAACCTAATAAGGAATAATTGTTCGCTAAAAAAATTTTTTTTTAAATCTTGTGCAAAGCGGATTCTGGCCTGGGCATACCGGCGGATAAACCCTTACTAAGTCCCTTCATTTCTAGATGTGGGAGGAAACCCACGCCGCCGCAGGCTGGTGAAGAAGAGCGAAAATAAGCCGTACCAAGAAAGAACGCCAAAACGAGTCGGATTCGAACTCAGACATTAATGCCCAGTAGTCCATTCATGTACCATGGAACTTCTGCTTCTCCTTCATTATTCGAGGTTTTGATGCAATTAGCGAAACGACATTTCAAAAATAACTGGTGTACAGAATGGTTTTCTACACAGGTCTCGATAGACTATTTTACATATTTTTAGTTTAAATTCACCAAATTGCGTGAAATGTTCATTTTTTTGGATAAAAGTTCAGTTTCCTCTAACTATGCTTAACTTGAGAAACGATGGAACGTTTTTGCATTCATTCAACAAGATCCGTTTGATAAAAATGTCTGTTTTATGCATTTCCTGGAGCCCGAAGAGTTCTTTAATAATCAATGAAGGTACACGGTCAGACAACGCCAAACCACCTGCAGAGATCTTGGCAGCAAGACAACAATCTCTCGCAGTGCGAGAAAGGCGCATGTTAATTAAGGGAATATCGGTCTACCGTTTGTTTGCGAGCGATGATCTCTGGATAGTTGGTGTTCTGCTTCGAAAAACTCCATCGACTCGCTATAGAATGGAAACTATATTTCCTTTTTACTGAAAGCACTCTGTTATGGCTTCAAGGGTATTAAAAGGCAGAAAACACTTAATTATCCGTGAAGAGCTTCGGGCGAGGGGGAGATAATTATGTACCTGTCATTACAAATGTGTTAGTAAAGAATGCCTTCCATGTGACTTTTCGTTTATTGTGGGAATTAACTTTGTTCTATTATCACTTATGTTAGAAGCATCTGAAATATTGAAAACGGTTAAGACCGGCAAAATTTCTGATAGCAAAACCCCTCATCTGTCAGTACCGAAATAATTTTTTTGGATAGTACAGATACAATTAATCCGCTATATTCGAGGCTGAACATTAGATCCGTCAACATTAGGATCAGTCTAAAGAAAATAAATAATGGGTTTTCGACATGAAGTGAGAAAAAGGACCACCCAAGGGTCGAAGCACGCAAAGAATTTCAGAGCACCAAACGTGTAAAAATCGAATGGTTTATCCAGCTTTTCCATTAAATGGAAAAATGATAAATCCATGGTATCTGTAAGCTTGCTTTTGGTAATTAGTTTTATGTTTTACACATTTATCTTCAAATTTCACAAAAATCCGAAACATTATCTTTTTATTTATTTATTTTTTTAAAACTTACAAAAAAGGTACTTTTAAATTAAGATTTTATTGTTCTTATTAAGTTCAGTTATATTCGTCGCAACAAAAAAAAAAACCCCATTTATTCTGCACCAAAAAACGCTCCTGGACAACGACGACAGATACGATAGACCTTTATTAGCTGGAGGGGGAGGGGGGAGGAGAAGGAACTGGGATGACCAAAGTTAACTCTCTTTGACGAAGAGTTAAATCGTAAAAGAAAAGTGGAGGTGAAAACAGCTGCATCAGGCTGCTGTCCGCGGTCCGGGCGCTTTAGCTTGGTTTGTTCCATCCTCGGCTCAGTTGCAGCTCATCTTTCTTTTCCGTGTCCATGGTTTCGTGACTTTTTCAGATATCAGACCAAATTTCGCTGCTAAATGAAAGACTAAGGTTTCCTCTCGCTATCTCTAAAAAAAAAAAAAAAAAGGGTTGGGGATAACGACCAGAGTTATTTTAAAATTCATATAAATGTCCATCGATCTTTTATAAAAAGAAAAACAAACATCACACAGCACAAGTTTCAGGCAGTTATGGAAAAAGTGGAAATGAGGGAGATTAATTCCTGAAAGTTGTTACGAGCTAAAGAATTTCGCGAAACATGTCAAACTTGGTCGGTGCATTTGCTCCGGAGACGGTGCAAGGAAGGAAGGAAGATCAGATGTGCGAGGTCTGACGAAATAATTTACATTCAATTTAAAAGTTTCAAAGTAACCGAGCGAAAGCCGTGAGAGGAAATCGATAGATCCTACACTGGGGAAGTTTCCTCTATTATTTCAGTTCTTAATGCCAGCCATTGACGATTACTTCTCAGCGCTCGTCTAATATCGTAATTCATTAAGTATGCCGCAGTTTGTAGAAGAAAAGACAATTTGGAAATAGAAGAGGAACGATCTTAAAGAGCCGTCACGGCGTCAGAGTTTTCCAGAATTGTGGACCACTTGACCACATTTGACGCTGCTCCGGTAAAATACGTGAATTTATAGCTGCCTCTTAAAGATACGCACGGGTTTACCAAATGGACTTTCGTTTAGCTTCGTCACAAAGAAGCCAAAACCGCTATAGAAAACACAAAAAAAAATTGAAATTCACTTTTTTATACTTTATTCCTTTTAATAAGCAGCTGAAGAAATAAATTATCCAATATCAGGCATCAGTTCAAGAAGATAGACAAGCATTTTATTAACAGCAACATCCTACGCACGCACTCGCGCACGCACAAATACAAAGACACACTTATACAGACATACACGCACACTTACACGCACTGACACACACAGAGACACATAGAGAGAGAGAGAGACATAGAGAGAGAGACACACACACACACACACACACACAAACACATCTATATCATTTGGCGAGTACATCAAATTCTTGCAACTTTAGGAAATTCAACTTTTGAAATTAAACTCGACACCTGAATGCATTATGGCAAGGTAGTGCTTCTGAAGTTAAGACAGACTTTTCTTATGATATTATTTTTTTTACCGCTGAGACAGGGCCTTATGTCCACAAGTATTGTTAGATTACCGTCTATCTAAACAGTTCTGAACATTTACATGAAATACTGGGCTTCCCTTTAAAACAAAAGACGGTGTTTACAGGGGAGGCAAGTCGTCCATTGTTGTTTCTGATTGTTAATAGCCTGATTTAGAAGGGTTAGCGATGTTTTTGTACGGCCTTAATTAAAGAATGAGAGGGCGGTAAATGAGAATAAAGTCTGAGGACATAAGATCTTTGCTCCCACAATGTTTCGCCCCACTGTCATTTTACATCAAAAAGCCGCAACAGAAGAACAACAAAATAATCTGTTTTGCCACAATTTCAGGTAGTATTCTTACATAATGACATCATGCTGGGAAAAAAAATGCAACTCTAATTATTCACTTTTGGTTTTTACGCCTGTAAAATATGTAAAATAAATTTAATATTTTGTTTCCTCAAAAATTGTTCAAATGTTCTCAAAATGTAGTAGCATCTAGGTGCGAATGTTCACTACCTGCAACATGTTAATCATCCATGATGTGGGATGTATACCTGGTCGGGGAATTAGAAAGAAGAAAGATTAACTCGTGAGTTTCCTTTATCTGCTTAGTTAAAGCATCATGCAATAATTTCCTGTCACCATAGTTGAGTTCAGATGGAAGGTTCCGGTAAAACTATTAACAAACATTTGGTCTCCGAGAGGTTCTGTGTCAGCGCCAGTAATGAAAAAATAACCAGAGAGAGAGAGAGAGAGAGAGAGAGAGAGAGAGGATAAGTATAAGTAAGAATCAAACTTTTACGGTTTTGTTTGATTTTTCATTTTTGTGGTTACTAACTCACGTTTATTTCAGTTCCGCTTTGCTTATTAGTGTAGATGGTCTACAGTAGGAAAAGTAAATAGATATTATTATTTTTTTGTTCTTTCGAGCTTCCATGTGAGTGGACCATCTTTATGCATGGGACTTGTCGAAGATAAGAGAGAGGATGCGCTAGTCACGTGGGGCATTCTATTTCAAAAGCACCGACAGGACAGATACCGCTGACTTCGGCGGAGCAAAAACCTACCACCGGAATTCCTCTGATCTGTGGTAACAGCCAATCGGCGGGGGCCTCATCAGAGCGAGCGCTGAGCTACTCCTATCCACCGCCCAATGTCAGGTTATTGGTCCTGATCGGCAGTTTTGTAATAAGCCATTTGCATGCCATGTCCTCGGGACATCAAAGCGCATCAACTGCTGATAACCCGTTTAAAGCTGCACAAAAGCTTGTATTTATTGACTCGTTGGCTAAATATCGCCTACACGCGACACTTACCAATAAAGGTGAGCTTTACACTACATTTAATGGCCGGTAACAAATAATTAAAAAAAAAAACAATTAGCCTATAAATAGACCAAACTACAATGGTATCCAGAATTATTTTGTCGCCTTGTCTTATAAAGCGAGATGTTGAGTGTTCCTCGTGTGTCTGTTACCATCTTTAAGAAAAAAACTGAATTTTTCGCTTAATAATGGAGCCAGGAAGCGTTTGTTTGTTTCTATGTATCCATGGAGCCTCCGTGTTAGATAAACATCCTTAATGCAAAATTATCTTGTAGAGCTGCAATTAAACATTACCTTTCAAGAGGTGCGCAACTTGCATTATTATTGTTGCTCGACTAGTAATCGTTTTAACGAAATAATTATATAAATTGCAGGTCCAAAACAAAACGATGGGTCTACACATCGTGATGCGGTGAGGTACGACGACATTTAAAACGAAAGTAGAATTATTTTCGAGCAACTTCGGTTGCGTTAGACACATTTAACTCGTGGCTACTGGCGTTGGCAAATACTTATTTTTTTTTAAAAAAAGTTTTTTTTCTTTCTGATTTCATTGCTTTACATATTTCCATTGACCACTTCGGCTCAAACTCGTGCAAACAATGAAGGAAACTGCAACGAGTTCACGAGCACAGCGATAATATAATTACAATTCTTCCATGCTTTACCCCATGTCTACTGGGAACCGGCAAATTGATCAGTGAACGAACCAATTCCAATCCCTTTTAAGGATTTTCGTGAGCATTTTTAGAAATACAAAGCATTACCCTAGACAGTTCTGAGTATCAAGAGAGGGTATTTGGAATAGATAGCTATAAATCGTTCTTTTGCTTTATACGATACTCAATAGCATTACCACTGTTAGTGCAGGTAAAGAGAATATGATAATCTACTAACAAAATATCTGTCGCATCCTAACTTGTACCTGCTAGAGTATTGTGTGTGTGTGTGTATGTGTGTGTACAATGCTTGTCTTAGATTACAAATTAGCACATTAACTACTATTATTTTTTTATTATCTTAGCACAGAAATGACGAAATAAAATGTTTATTCTACAATCCCATATATAATAGAAGGTAAACAACATACAGTTAATGACAACTACAAGTCATGCAGCAATTCGTGAGTTAGGCCTGCTTAAGGTCAAACAAGAGAAAGATTACCACCAAGAAGGAAGATAACCTTGCTCCCAATTTTGATTTATTATTATTATTAAGATCATAAAATCAAGTGCCCACTTTTGAAAACCAATTTAAGATAAATAATCACGGGTCAGGAAGCTGATCGAATCTTCGGTGATCGCCAGCTGACGAGGCCCACGTGACGGCCTGCGCACGTGACCGACTACCGGGAGATATTAATAGCGGGGGGGACGGGGACGGGCAATTGTCTGACCTTACTGCTGCACTGCGCTGCCCTATCGGTGATCGCCAGCTGATGAGGCCCACGTGACGGCCTGCGCACGTGACCGACTACCGGGAGATATTAATAGCGGGGGGGACGGGGACGGGCAATTGTCTGACCTTACTGCTGCACTGCGCTGCCCTATCGGTGATCGCCAGCTGATGAGGCCCACGTGACGGCCTGCGCACGTGACCGATTACCGGGAGATATTAATAGCGGGGGGGACGGGGACGGGCAATTGTCTGACCTTACTGCTGCACTGCGCTGCCCTATCGGTGATCGCCAGCTGATGAGGCCCACGTGACGGCCTGCGCACGTGACCGATTACCGGGAGATATTAATAGCGGGGGGGACGGGGACGGGCAATTGTCTGACCTTACTGCTCCACTGCGCTGCCCTACGAGGTTCCGGAAAACTGCCCCAGCCGCCCGATAAATCAGGGATTCGAATTTTCGGCGACGATAACAGAAAATCTGCGGATATAAATCAAATTGGAAGAAAAGGAGCTTGACAGTAGTGGGAATAACGGAGACGTGCGATGAAAGGCCGTGGTTAGTTGTACCGGGTGGCGGCGCTACGACCACCGGCGAGGTTCTGTTTTACGGTCAGGCAGACATCTTTAATATCCCTCTCATCTTCCGGTCTCGTTCACGATCTCGCAGCAATCTTCAGAGCGGCTCTTCCGTCTCTGTTTACTGTTGCCTTTTTCTTTTTCTTTTTTTTTTTTCAATTTTTCACAAAGATGTGAACTTCTCGACATTTTATTTAAAAAGACAAAAAGCAAATGTACTTTTTTGGGCGGCTGTGCGGAGTAAACGTGAAGAGGCTCAGCCGTGTTCTGGATGAAATAGTCGTCCGGGCAGATCAGTGCTATGGATTGGCTGGCTCCTACCCCCGTAAACATACCGCGAGTTCTGCTAAAATATGCAGTCGGACAGAGATGGAACTGACTGACAGTTATTCCCGTGCGCTCCGTTTACCAATCCATCGGGTTTTTTTCTCCTTCTTCTATTAATATCGCGCAACGAATTCGCTGGCATCAGCTTAAAATCTTTTTCTAGAAGGGTGTGTGTGTTCTTTCTGTAGCATTTTCGACGATTATCGTGATTCTGAACTCTGTGCCGAAATCCTACAACCTTTCTGATGTTTTTTGATTCAATACTGGAATCAAAAGAATAAAGGGATGTATCGTTTAGCCATGAGAGTGCTCGCACACAGACAGACAGAGACACACAGAGATACACCCTGAGAGAGAGAGAGAGAGAGAGAGAGAGAGAGAGAGAGAGAGAGAGAGAGAGAGGAGAGAGAGAGAGAGAGAGAGAGAGAGAGAGAGAGACGCACGCATAGAGTAGATGCTGCTTGAGAAAGTGGCAGGATGCGATCCAGCCTTTCACTGGGGATCACAGGATGGATGCAAGACTTCAGCTGTTGCTAGAGAAGGTGACAGTATGCGATCCAGCCTTTCACTGGAGATCAAAGGATGGATGCAAGACTTCAGCTGTTGTTAGAGAAAATGGAAGGATGCGATCCAGCTTTTAATAGAGGTCACAGGGTGGATGCAAGACTTCAGCTGTTGCTAGAGAAGTTGACAGGATGCGATCCAGCCTTTTACTGGAGATCAAAGGATGGATGCAAGACTTCAGCTGTTGTTAGAGAAAATGGAAGGATGCGATCCAGCTTTTAATAGAGGTCACAGGGTGGATGCAAGACTTCAGCTGTTGCTAGAGAAGTTGACAGGATGCGATCCAGCCTTTCACTGGAGATCAAAGGATGGATGCAAGACTTCAGCTGTTGCTAGAGAAGGTGACAGGATGAAAAACTGAGTTGCTGGAGAGTAAGCATGCAGTCTTTTGCAACTGCTAGAGGTCACAAAAAATAGCAACTGAGATCACGTACAGTGCACATGCAAGGATTAAAATTTCAAAGGGATCACGGCAGAGGTTTTTCTAGGTATCAATCTCTTATAAAATAAACAAAAATTAGAATTATAAGATTTATCAGATTTGTATATTAGTTGTTTTGCTGGGAAAACTTATATAGGCTTTTTCAAGATAATGAAGGGTTTATCATGTAGCTGAAAAAATTCTACTATTTATCTGTAGCAAACAACCAAAAAATAATTAAAGATTTTTCACCGTTTGATATTTCGAAAACGGTTCTAGCTACCGAACTGTAAAAGAGTGAAATAAATAGCTCGTGATAGTTCATACTGGTAATAAACAATAACCTAGATCAGTCTACTAAATATTATTTATTGGCATTTCTGTTCCCCTGAGTGTGTGTTTTGTGAGCTGGCTGGCTTCCTACCTATCTATAAGATTTATGATACGTACAACGGTATATAAAGTAAACAGAATACCATAAACAGAAGTCTAAAAGTTATTTTAACTAACGAAAGATCCTATTCCGTATTAATTCGTATGCAATAAAATAACGTCTCCATTAATCTAAAACGGTAAAAAAAAAACTAGAAATCTGAACAAAGGTAAGTAAGTAATTGTATCCTTTACCTCTGGTCTCTGTTTTTTATCGAATGTCGTCCCCAGAAGTTCTATATTTTGTTTTGAAAATATCCAGATGGAAATGCACAAACTATAAACTGAGACCACGGGATTTTGTGTGCAAAGTACTAAAACACCTTACGACTATAAAACCATTTTATCAGGTATATATTTGCTAACAGTTATATTTTAATGTATTCGGTTGTTACAAAAGTCTTGCCGGTTTTTTAACGCAGCAATGAGACTTAATATCGTTGCTGAACGTGAAGTTTATTAATCAAAGTAAGTTCCGTTAGAATCAATACACTTCTGCCGACGAGTTACAAGCGCATTTACATCTTTAAAAAAAAAATGTGGATTCTGGAATCGATAAACTGTTGGAAGGAAGTTTCAATTGCTGCTTGGTTGGAGAAGGATTTCATACGGAGGAAGCTGTCGAGTTGTTTGAAAAGGTGATAGTCTGTGGGAGAAAGGTCTGGTGAATAGGCTGGGTGAGGGAGAACTTCATAGCCCAACGTGTTTAGTTTCTGAAGAGTCACTTCTGCAACAGGACGAGGAGCATCGTCGTGGAGCAGGATTGGGCCTCCTTGATTCACCAGTGCCGGCTGCCGTTGGGAGAGTTTCTGATGAACAACGTTTAATTCAGGCAGTACCTTTCAGCTGTAATGGTTTCGCCAGGTAGTAAGAGGTTACAATGGATGACACCAGTTTCAGTCCACCAGACAGTGACCATGACCTTCTTTGGGTGGAGGCTGGGTTTTGTAATGTGGTTGAGCGCCTTGTCTTAGTCGAGCCACTGTGCTAATCTTTTGTGATTGTCGTAAAGGATCCATTTTTCATAACACATAATGATTCGGTCAAGAAATGGGGCGTTTTTGTTTCTTATGACAAATAAAGAGCAGATCTCCAATCGACGATTTTGTTGTTGTTCATTCAACTCGTGAGGCACCCACTTTTTCACTTTTCCGATTGCGTAAAGATGCTGGGAAACAGTTGTTGCAGTACTTACGTGAAGCTCTCCAGAAATTTCTCGCACTGTTTTTCTTGGATCGGCTTCAACCGAGGCTGTCAGACGGTCGCCATCACAGCTGGAAATGTCGTCCGCTACGTTCCTTACCTTCGAGGCTCACGTCTCCTGATAAAAACTTTGAAAACCATCGTCGTACTGTGCACTCATTTGCTGTGTCCCTGCCCCATGTTTGCTTATGTTACGAGTTGCCTCGCGCACTTTGTGGCCTGGTTTGAACTCGTGAAGCAAAATGGCACGAAAAACCTTTCTATTCATTCTTCACTCAGGACCCTGAAGAAAATATCCATTTTATGATTTTTAAAAAGGTAGGTTTTGCATAATGTATGCCAAAGCACACTCTACAAAACGATCTATAACTTATCTATATACACTTTCACATGCATGAATAAATTATCCCAAATTAGCATAATATAAAAACCGACAAAACCTTTGCAACGATCTAATAGATGTTATATGTAAAAAACAGATTATTTAGAGTTATGTTACTTACACGTTGATGAAAACAAACGTCGAATGCTTGTATTTGCATATATCGCACTAAATTAAAACTATTTTATCTCAAATAAATCGTAAGAAGGTAAATTAGTCAGTTAGGAAAGAGGACAGGTAATAGTCCCTGGAAACAGTGCGATTTTTAGTTTTTTGTTGTTCTTCTTTAAAGACAAAATGTATGAACCAACTGGTTAACGATATATGATATAAGATAATTTCAGTGGTGAGATCGAAGATATAGTTTATAATAACCAGCTCTCAGCGCATCGCGTGAAGCTGAATTTTTTCCTAGCAGATTTGTTGTGCAAAATGTCAACGACGAACATTTAAACAATTACATTTCTTGTGGGAATCAGGTTTCCGTTATCTTGTACTGGCCAAAATAAACTAACGGAAACTAAATTATAGTTTCCATTATATTTTCAGGACTAAAATTACCTTAATAATTACCAATAATTTGAAAAATTTTTGAGAGAGAGAGAGAGAGGTGACGTTAGTACAGAGAAAGAGACAGGAGAGAGAGGTGACATTAGTACAGAGGAAGAGACAGGAGGGAGAGAGAGAGAGGTGACGTCAGTACAGAGAAAGATGACGTCATTACAAATAGAGATTATGATGAAAACGCTGTTAATCTTTTTTTCTTATTTGCAATACTTTTTCGTAAAAAAATGTACTTTTTAGAGTATTTGTTAAAAGGATTTCGATTTATTTTATCGACTTGTCAAATTTATAAGTTATTACTATGTAAATATATATACATTTTAAGTGCTGCATGAAATATGATAGAAATCACATTTTTAAACGCATGATACGGATTTCACCGGAAGTGTTTTCAAATCTAAAACAGGAGAGATTACTGAAAACTGCTTGTTTTCACAGATCCTTTTGCATGGTGACAGTAATTTTTCTAAAAGAAACATAGATTACCAATATTGAGATGAAAGTATTCTTCAGATACAATATCCATGAAAAATCGTCTTCGTTCTCTTGACCGGCCCGTACCGACTCCTGTCCTGTTATTATACCCGGGTGTCTGCCATGACGAGTATAAAGTGACGGTTGTTTACAAAAAAAGAAGGAAAACCCCTAGAAAGAAGTTACAATAAGATCTTTAGGTGACACTGTATGTACCCAATAACGATTACTTTGTCGGTATATATCCAAGGAAAATACGATAAGATGATGTATTTTAGCTCGTTTGTAGATTTGCTAGATACCTTTGCTCGTTTGATTGCTTATGTACACGGCGGGGCCAAATAAATAGAAATGGCCCCTTGAGTATTGACAAAACGTAAGAAGTGACACAGTAATACTTTACTTTGAGCATAGTAAAGGGTATATAGCACGACACCTACTATATAGTTGTTGTTGTTGTGTGTGTGAAAAGCAATAAGAAGGCCATTTTCGTCTGTTTGTTTGTTTTATACGTTAGAGAGCGACTGAAGAGAAGTCAAAGACCTTTGTTGAATTATACAATTACCCATCATCAACTCGGATGTAGAGATAAACCGATGGCATCAGACGGGGGTGTATCCTCCTGCTGCCCTTCAATGATTTATTTTATTTCTAACTATCCAACAAACAAAAAAAGGAGAAGCAAAGGACAACTTCTTAATCCGGGATAAAAAAGGGAGCCCGCTAAGATTTTCTGCTGGTTAGCGAAGAGAATCCTGACTAAATCGGCGCTGAACGGAGCTGGTAGAAAGAAACCGCTGTTCGGTCGACAGGGACGCCACCGCGACAACTGGGAGAGCTACGTGGGACAGTTATCCACTTTCCAAAAGCTAAACCGATGCAGAAAATCCGCGGGAAACCCTAACAACAACAGAATTGCGTCGCCGCACTTTGCTAACGAGTCTACCCCCCCCCGTCCTCCCTTTAAAAACCTGCGTGTATCCAAATTAATCGGCATCGAAATCGGCTCCAGGTCGTAAACACCTTACACGCCGTCATTTGAACTAGATTAGCAAACTGCATTTCTGTAGAGATATCGAGTAGCAATCAGACCCTCGTAAACCGGATCTGGTGTCGTGCGAGAAATCGAATGATTGCAAGCTGTTTTTGACAGGAACACAAACGTTTCAAAGTTTCATAAACACTGGATCGTTGCTATTTCTGAAGAATTTTGGTTATAAAAACTACGAGTCTATAAAAAAAAAACAACAAAAAAAATGTGTGCAAATCAGTTTCGGGATTTTACGACAGTGCTCCAGCTAGATTATCTCCAAACGGATGAAGACAGACTCTGCTCAAGAGTTCCATGCCTACGTTCCTGTCGGATTTTTAAAAAAAATATTTAGAATTGTCGTTGGTGGCACAAGTATCAGTAAAACCTGAATTGCCCAATCAGTCTCATTTTACGCCGTACTAATTAAAAATCAGCGATGCTCTAATTAAAAAGAAAGATTTTAATTCCTTATGTCAAAAGGTTTTTGTTTTAAGCAGATTTTGTCGACGGTTCTAAAACTTTCCCACTTGTGATTTTCTTGTGGAGACCGGCGGATGTCGGTTAACGACGGGCGGTAACATTACTAACGAGGGAGAATATCAGCACGAGTGAAGTCGTCCTCTCTTTCTTCTGTGAATTTCCTGTCGATTTGTTTCCGCATCCTTATGGAAGAACCCGCAGTGAAACGTTTGCTGTGGTCTGTAATAAATCGACTTCGAACAGGTAAAATCGGAAGTGGTCAAGGATAAACTGTCTCTTTGATCATAACCTGGAAGTTATAGATTCTTTCACTTCAGATCGATTAGGACTTTGAACCTACCAGACCTTTTCTTGGTTGTTGTTTTTTGCCTTTATAGTTTACCAAAAGATGGGGGAAGAAAATCATAATGGATAAATGTCAGTTTATTATTAATATTATTGCTCTGCGATATTTTGTTGTGTTGTTTGCATATGAATGAAATAAAATTTTAAAAAAACAACAACACGAAAGAAGAGTTAACGACAATGTACGTATGTAGATTGATAACTAAATCCATTTGCGTATTGGTAGTAGGAACTAAGAACTTTTCAGCACCGTGAAACGGGAGGGATATCTAAAGGTGCGAACTTCTGGCCCTTAAATAAACACTGAAGTTTTTTTTTTTAAAGTTTATAAAGTAAGTTTAAATGTTTTTATTTCTGACTTAGCAAAGAAACTATAAGAAAACGTAGAAAGTAAGAAAGCTATTTCACTGGAGTTTTTACTTGGCGCATGATTTCCTTACTAATGATTTTACTTATCTTCACGAAAACGGGGTCTAGGGGGGTTGGCTCGGAATTTTTCTTAATATTCCCTCTAATAGTTATTCTCAAAAATATCCTTTAAGGATTAAAGTAACCGTTTTGACATTTTATTTTTGGCTTCGAGTGACGTTAATCTATCAAAAGCTTCTCTACAATGTTTCTATTTGTAGCGTAAACTTACAATTTTTCTAAAGGTGTTCGGATTTTGGCGAGCCAGTGTAGGTGCCCGACCGCCTTGTAAGTCATTTATTACTTACCAGTCCAAGACACTCACGCGCGCGCAATACATCAGGAATTACGTGCTTTTTCCAGGTTACGAAAATCTTCAAGTTTCAAAGAGATGGAACTGTTGATTAATTACTGGTTCTCAAACAAAAATATGTGTGGATATGCAATACTAGGAAATACTGCCATTTCTGTTGTTCACTGGTGGATCTATTTTCCAAAGAACTCGGTTGGATTTCCCAGAGAATGGGATATTTGAATAGTGGGAAAGCCATTAAGACGTTCGGTTTTTCTCACTTAGATATTCACGCTTGCCGATCATACACCTTGTGGCTTTGATGATTATGGCCCAACCATTTCCAGGAATCTAGTTAGCATATGGCGAGTAATACGACATTTATGTATAAAAACACGAAATTCGCGTGATAGACGTACACATACAGTGGCAGACAAAACTTTAAGACCTATGGCAGAACAAAGAGAAACTGACACGCAAAATATGCAAAGATAAAACTCTCAGCATCCGTATTACACTGATACAGAAAGCACATTTTTGTTCTTTCTACCGACATAAACATCAACATAATCTATAGTAAATATTTTTGCAGACGTTGGGTTTTCCTACATCATGACGGAATTTTAGAGCGACACAAGTCTAAGAAGGCAAACTGCTCACATTTGTGGTATTTTCGGAAAACCGATATGGTAAACTCTCTCAGCATCCGGCAAAGGGTTAAAAGACAGTCTAGTTTCAACAGAACTCTCTCGGATCGTGGAGTTTGCGCAAAAAAAAAAAGAAAAGAAGAGAAACTGTCGTATTCCGAGATCGCTAAGCGGGTCGGGTGCAGCAAAAAGGGACCTAGGTATCTGGCCTGGAGGTTGCACGAACAGACGGGTGGGGCTACATCGAGCGCCATAGAAGTGGCGGAGGCTAAAAGAAATAAAAAAACTGATGCTTTGACCAATTTACCGGAACCATGTTCTATTCCGAGAATTTCCTTCTTCTAAACTGGATTTTCTAGCGATCTGGAACACCCGTCTGCCATCGTCAGCGGCAATTCGCAGATTACAAAAAAAGAAAGAAAAAAGTTGCAGTTTTCAAAGCCCGGATGTGAATCCAGTAAAAGATCTAAGGAGCGATGTAGACGAAGCTAACAAGATGAAAAAGCTCAGAAAGTTGGACCAGTTGTTCCGAATTATTCAGTCAACTTGGTCCGATACTCGCATACGAGTATACCGATTTATTCGTCTCGTGAACTCCGTGCCAGGCGGTCAGACTGTGATTGATGTACAGTGTATGGCTATGCGAACAAATACTAACCCTTCTTTATTCTGTTTATCTGATGTAATCTACCATATCATTTCTTTTTTCATGTTGATGTATATATATCAATAAAGAAACGATAAATTTCTTTACTATCGGTGTAATAATTCCCATGCTGAAATGTATATTTTTTTTACATATTTTATGTGTTAGTTATTTGTTTTTATGCCACCGTTCATAAAATTTTGTCCTCTACTGTATATATATATATATAGAGAGAGAGAGAGAGGGGGAGAGTTTTACCTGCTGAACTTAAGTTCTGTAGCTTGATTTTAGCCATTAGTGCTCACAAGCTTGTTGGTCCAATCAATAGTCAGTCCTTTCTTTTACAAAACTGCCATTCGTTTCTTGTCCAAAATCTGACTGTCGAAAACCATCTTTCTCATCACTACTTGGAGTACAGTTTTGTTTGTTATCTTCACCAACTTAACTCTAGTAATGTGGAGAGGAGTTCGCTTCTTTATAGAACCATCTTCCGTCTGTTCTTGGCTCTGTATGACCTCTTTCCTTAGTTGATGATGATGCTTCACTGATGGTTGTGAAAATCAATATCCATTGCAGCTGGTTAAGATCTGGTACAAAATCTTTTCCAGGATTCAGTGAGCCATTAGATGTCTAAGAATTTCCGAGACTTCAGGACACATTGAAGAACAACAGCGTCAATTACTTTCCGTATATCATCTGTTCAGAAGCTCTGACTACTCCATATTCTTTGATCGCAGTTGAGCAGACCATTTCAGGCTCTCTTAGAGCAGAACGACTGAAAACATCATTGGTATTGTCTGGGATTTTCGTCTTAAGCATGCTGTTAGTTACATCTAGATTGCCAAAGCAATTCAGCCTATGAGTTCCGCATTGCGTTCATTGATTGTGTTTTTCCATCCTTAAAAACACTTTGATGCAACTTAATGAATTCATTATCAGCAGAAATTATCACTTCAGATTCAAAATAAACTGTCTCAGTTTTCCGATCTGCATCGATAGTAGTCGCCGTACGTCGTATTACGTACTTGGTACAACAGTTTCGGTGATACTTAATATCAGTGGCCCTAACGTCGTCTAAATTTGATGGTTGTGATCTTACTTTATAATTATTGTTGCTCTTATCTTTTAAAAGTTTCTCGTATATTTTTCCATACATCAAAAAGAGATACTTCGTGAAGGCTTTGTTCTCCTCTACTTTGGTAACAAAAGAGACAGAGATCCATCCTCCTTACCATAAGATATTGCCTGTGATCTGATAAAGTTTAATGACTCAAGATCGGTTTTGGATAAAACTGGGTTTTGATCGTCCAACCTCCGCATCTATCATAGCGGAGAAATCTTTGTTTTGAGAAAGATTTTTTTTATAATCAAGTTTGGCACGATTAGTTTCTCCCGGATACAATGTATCTTGGAAGCATGTTCTGTGCCACAACACTTCACCGAATTCAGTAACATCTATCGATCTTATTCTTCTGTTAATGGGATTTTAAAAACTAGAAACTATATCTGGAAAGCTCTTTAACACTATCCAATAATGTCTTTGGCGATTTCGACTTCGATTATTTTCTAAAACCCTCCGCATATTTCTGCCTTAGTATTCAGCGTATTAAGTCCAGTTCCTCCTTTGAAGTCCGTCTCGTTAGTTTCGCTACCCGATCACTCTTTTTGAGGTTATACTGCAGTAGCCACAACCAAAATAAGAATTAAGCCGAGTCTAGACAAAAGCCATGACGTAGAAACATTCAATAACTGCCAGCTTAGATGACTTTTACTGTAACCATGAAATTCTTTAAAAATAGTGATAGATACTACACTAATGGCACAAATACCATGATTTTTAATTCCAAAGGGAGATTTGAATATATAACAATAATAAAATATGCCAATTATGTAAGGCAAATGGTGTTTTCATGTTCATGAATTTTATAGACTGTATGGTCAATGTCGGTCTATGGCGCGGGACGCAGAAATAATATGAAAAACTGATTTATTGAGCTTTTAGCGCATTTTAGATATTTAAGGAAGAAATGTCAACAAACATTTTTCAATTCTCAGATAACTAAGGATGAGGAAAATTTATAACAATTTTTAATAATCTGATTTTACCTACATAAAAGTTTGTACTATTCGCAGGTAATCTCTTAAATCAAGCTGATTAACCATAGTGAAGTATTGCTAATGTGCTCATGGAAACCATACATCATTATACTAGGATCTCTAGTCTCCCTGAATTTTTAAATTCAGATTCAATGTATTTTTTTCTAGAATTGCAATAGTTAGAAATAATTTTTTTAAAATATTGTTTTATTTAGAAGTTTATGGGGTCAGTTAAAATTTTTTCCCCAGAAGGATTCTGTGATATTTCTCCGTTTACTCGAAGCAGTGTGACTGCGGCCCAATATCGCCAAATCTCGACATTTCTCGCGGATGCGCGGCCGATACTATCGCGCAGTTCGATGCTAGGTCAAAGCGACCTGGGTAGAGCCTTAACCCTAACCCAACCAACGTCGAGATTCTCTTGCCGACATCGACCGAGCGACAGAGACGAGCCGGAGAACGGCCAAGCGTCGCCTCCACCGACTCGATTACAGAGGACGTCCACTGCGTAAGAAACCACATGTCCGACAGGAACCAAATGCTTTAAAAGATTTGGACAAAGAACCCCCCCCCAGTAATGGCGGCGGGTATTTTTATTCTGATGAGTTCGTGTTTCAGCAGCTCACGTTTGCAGATATACCTGGATTTAGACATCAGCCTGCGGTTAAGTACGGCCCCTCTCCCCCCCAAAAAATTACGGAAGTGACTGTCGCGGTAAAACCTGCAATCTGACACAGAGACAGAAAATGGCGTCGTCGTACCAGTCAGCAAGGTCTACTGCAATTCGAGTTCGATGTCTATATTTTTAGGATGGTAGTGCTGCATGCTACGTTGTCGTTTGGCCCGGCTGGAAGAGAGATCGAGGCATCTGACTTCCGACTGGGTTTCGCAAAATACTAATATCACCGATCGAGGCATTTGCAGGATCGTTCTGTGTCGCCAAATAAAAAGCAACTCTTCCACGTTCTGCTGATACGATAAAATTAATGAAAGCTCTGACCATCGATAAGTAAGAACAGGAACCAGACCGTGATGAAAATTCCCGTTGATTCAGTGATAAACAAGATGAAACGGAAACGTCTTCGTGCTGCAAAAGGTAGATCGACCACAAAGACATCATTCAGTGACTGGTCTATATTTGCTGATTCTTGCAATGTAATAATTAACAACAGGAGGTCAAAATGTTATGGAAGCGTACCGGATATACAAATACGTATATTAATAATCTAAGATATTAATTCTGTAGTTATATTCTTCATAAAATCGTATATGACTAAAAAAAAGACAAACATTGTTAATTTACAGCAGAGTTCCTATAGATATAGATTGAACAGAACTGACCTCATGGAGTTTCTTTAGTTTTAAATGTGCAGCCACTTTTTAAAATAATGTACAAGTTTTGTTTAGCGTCACACACACATGCACGCAGTAGTCAGCCTGCTTCGTAGGTCCTTCTAATACCTAGTTTACTCCAGATGCAGGCTCCATTGACCTGGGAGTACCGACAGCCGCTCGCAGAACTTGAACACACGTCACCGGTAAGAAAAGGTATCGCTTCAGAGGTGCGTAGAAAAACGCGTCTTGAGGGGGTGGCAATTAAAATTTAGACGTGAATTAAATACGATTGTATGATTAATGTAACTGAAAGGATGAGTATTAATTGAGAAACCTTGTTGGAATCAAGAATTTTTCGAAAATTGCATATCTCAGTTAGTCTTCGCCCCCCCGACCTCGAGGACAGCGACTTGGCAATACGAGTCAACAAAGATCGAAATACCCCTGTCCATGCTTCTGTCAGTGAGGACAATACCCGACACCTGGCTAACTGCTGTAGTGGAGATACCTCTGTCCGTACTTCTATCTGTGAGGACATACCCGACACCTGGCTAACTGCTGCAGTGGAGATACCTCTGTCCGTACTTCTATCTGTGAGGACGATACCCGACACCTGGCTAACTGCTGTAGTGGAGATACCTCTGTCCGTACTTCTATCTGTGAGGACGATACCCGACACCTGGCTAACTGCTGTAGTGGAGATACCTCTGTCCGTACTTCTATCTGTGAGGACGATACCCGACACCTGGCTAACTGCTGCAGTGGAGATACCTCTGTCCGTACTTCTATCTGTGAGGACGATACCCGACACCTGGCTAACTGCTGCAGTGGAGATACCTCTGTCCGTACTTCTATCTGTGAGGACGATACCCGCCCGACACCTGGCTAACTGCTGTAGTGGAGATACCTCTGTCCGTACTTCTATCTGTGAGGACGATACCCGACACCTGGCTAACTGCTGTAGTGGAGATACCTCTGTCCGTACTTCTATCTGTGAGGACGATACCCGCCCGACACCTGGCTAACTGCTGTAGTGGAGATACCTCTGTCCGTACTTCTATCTGTGAGGACGATACCCGACACCTGGCTAACTGCTGTAGTGGAGATACCTCTGTCCGTACTTCTATCTGTGAGGACGATACCCGACACCTGGCTAACTGCTGTAGTGGAGATACCTCTGTCCGTACTTCTATCTGTGAGGACGATACCCGACACCTGGCTAACTGCTGTAGTGGAGATACCTCTGTCCGTACTTCTATCTGTGAGGACGATACCCGCCCGACACCTGCCTTGCCGCTGTGAAATGTCCTTAAACCTCAAAAGTCAGGACACCGTAACCGAAAGAGAATAACGGACGTCGAACCTCAGCAAGTTAGTTTTACTAAAAGACGACATGAAAAGTTCATGAGTGATGTGATCAGCCTAAATTACGTTATAGTAACTATGGTGTATAGTATTAGATCTCCTTTATCAGAATTCAAAATGTCTATTATTTAATTTTTTAAAGTTTATTGTAAAAAAAATGTTTATTTTCCCTATATCATTCATACTGGATACATCTGTATTTGCATATGAAATCCATGCGATCGATACATTAAAATTTCTAATGACACCCTGGTTTATAATCATAATTTATTTCCAGACTCTTTTGTCTATCTTTGCTAAGAACCAACAGAAGCAAAAGCACTTATTTCTGTTTACTTCCTTTGTTTTTTTCCATTTAAAAAATAACAAGAAGCTCGACGAAGAATGCAGACATGTACATTTCTAGAATCTACTGCGGTACGGATGGATATTCGTAGCTTCGAGGAACTGAAACTGTCATATTTCACTTTGTTCGTCGACAAATCATGGTTGTGTCTCGCCACAAAAAACGCCAGTGAACTATAGGAAACCCGTTGAACAGAACTTGGTGATTTGAACAGTAATAAATGTTAGTAAATAATAATAATCATAAGAAGTTTATTGAATTCTTAGTTCAGCTGATGCAAATGTTTTGTATACCACGTTCAGGCAAGGCTCTGGATTTGAAAGTTATTTTTCCTGCCATACAACATCGTTGCTTATTTCCTAGAGAAATCATTGCGAATTTGCACTTCAGGATATAAAATCGAAGTATCATCCTGAATGGAACTATGGTAACGGGCGATGTGACGGCCAGACGTCAATGCCAACTATGGCATCTCTCCCGCAATGTCTCAGAAAGCGAAATATAGGCTATGGAACTGTGCATGCAAAATCGTGCAGGGTGGAAGAGACTTTCAGAAAATGTGTGTCCACGCTTTCGTCGGAGCTGGAAGTTAAATTAGTTGCCACACGCAGAAATGTACAAAAACAGTCTCATATTTACCGTAAATGTGGCACTCACCCAAAATCTATTGTGCCAAACCCACTAACTGTTGTCGTGGCCACCACACAGAAAGTTTGCCGAACTCTTGCAAATTGGTATTAAGTAACTGGCCCAAACACCCAAAGTGGTGCTGCCAGACAGGTAACGAAGAAATCCGTGGGGAAAAACTGCAATCCACTGTGAATATGAACCACGACCAAACGGTCGGCAGTGGTTACAGGCCGGGCTGTGGGTGCTCAAAGATGATACTGTTAACCCATAACTGAACAAAATCTGCCCAAACCTGTGCTCTAGGTGACTGAAAGAAGAAATGTGTCAAAATTATTCTTTTAAAAGGCACCATTTTTTGTAAGTTACTGTATCACTAGATAATCGTCTTATCTTATCTTTCGTCGCTTCGAATTCTTCAGGACATCCTAGGTTACTTGGGTAAGGTCTTGGAGCTCTTGGGCACCGACCAAGAGGCAAATCGGTTAAACGTTGCCCGCAGAACATCTA
Organism: Nautilus pompilius; assembly: GCA_018389105.1. Lineage (NCBI taxonomy): Eukaryota > Metazoa > Mollusca > Cephalopoda > Nautilida > Nautilidae > Nautilus > Nautilus pompilius. The sequence continues at coordinate 88,379 of JACATO010001484.1, read as the reverse complement.
CCTTAAGCGTCGGGGAAAACCTCTACTTAGAATTTCTCCGTTTAGTTATCCATGCAAACCGGAATGGCGGAGAATCTCCTTCTTTTAAAAACTTTTTGGCATTACCAGCAGTATTGCAAAAAGATATTTTTCTGTCTAGTGGCGGAAGCTATGCTGCCTACTAATTTCTTAAAGGAGAAAGAGAAAAAGAAAGTATAATTATGCTATTGTTAATGGCTTTTATCGTAACATTATACTAATTGTAGAACAGGTAGATATCCATAGGTTAACTGTATTTTTCTTCTTTTCACCGCTCACTGCTTAATGATAATATCGAATCACTGGGGGGGGGGGTTGCAACCCTGATGCCAATAATCTGCCACAAGAATCCAGAAATGCCATGATTCTGACATTTGAAAATAGGCCAGATAACTTCTGGCAGGGCAGTGGATTGTAAATGGATATAGATATTTGCAACACCGGCGTCGAGTTCTCTTGAAGACCACGAAGCAGAGCGCGCCGTCTAGAACCGGTTTTCAGAGAGAGAGAGAGAGAGAGATGGAGAGAGAGAGAGATGGAGAGAGGAGAGAGAGAGAGGAGAGAGAGGAGAGAGAGAGATGGAGAGAGAGAGAGAGAGGAGAGAGAGAGAGAGAGGAGAGAGAGAGAGAGAGGAGAGAGAGAGAGAGAGAGAGATGCGCCATCATTAACAGTTCGCGCGACTTCTCATCTCAGATCTTCACAGAACATATAGGATGTCGCGTCTGCATCTCGTCGTATCGCGCAACTAAACACAAATATCTGTTTACTGTTGGGACTTTAAAACGCTGCTCCGGTGCTCCGTTTCACACGTACGAACAGATCAAGAGATCCGGCTAATTGTCGGAGGGGAGAAGGGCCGGGTTCTTTCCCACTTAAAACACCTCATCTATGGATTTTAAATGGCTCTGGGTCACCTGTCAGGTACCATAAGTTAAACTGATCTGGATACACGTTTATTGCAGAAATAATCGTTCACAGTCTACCAATGCGTGGAAGAGCATATTAAACAAATAAATACGGAGAGTAAATATGATTTAGAAAGGCAAAATCCTGTCATGCACAAGCGCCACCTAACGGTGACTGGCGGATACAGAAATTTGCTCATTACAACCGAAGCAGCGATAGCTTTGGATTCCGAAGACCGAATGCGGTGAAATACACTTCGTTTTTAGACTTTTGCTTCTTGTTTTCTTAAAAAAAAGAAAGAAAAAAGAATTTTAGAATAAAACATATCAGGTATTAAGTTAAGATCTTTAGTGGGGGATATTATATCGGGAGCGATCGCCAGCGAGAATGAATACAGCGAATGGACGAAGTCAGTCGGGCGAAGCCAAACACCGAGTACGCACCACTGAGTGCGGCATAATCGATGATGGATTCCACGCGTAGATGATTTTTGTTGTTGTTGTTGTTGGCTTAAACATCTTATAGATTCGCGGAACGCTGCCGTCAGGATGAGATTTCAGACTCTGCGCCAGCCCGTCCGTGCTGTCACCGCCGTCGCCACCAGGACAGCCACGGGTTTGTGTGGACAGCCGTGAATGAACGCGGAAGTACAAACCAGCACTGACCGGCCGGGCTCCTGAACTCTCCCGTGTCTGACCAGAAGTGGCCGTCGCTCACACGCAGGGCCAAACAGCCCCATCTATCGTGAGTCCGGCACGAACCACGAGCTCTAAGGGTTTCTGATAGGTAAACTCAACTTCTTGATTGTACGCTGTTAAAAAACCTTACAGCGAAGAACGGTGCTCGCATCGACGAAAGTGGAGTGAGGCGGGTAGACGGAGTAAGGATCTGGCCTCGTACACTCTCTTTCTGTTATCAAGAAATATGACTTTGACATTAACGTAATGAAATTATTTTTGCGATATGTATATACAAATTTAAAAAAAACGAGTTCTGATTAACATTGTCTAGGCTTGTATGTCTTCAAGTTTTGCATTCGTGTAATATTACCGTGCGTTCTTTTGTGTACCAGTGTAAACAGTCTCCATCTCTCTCTCTCTCTCTCTCTCTCTCTCTCCTGTCTCTCTGTACTGACGTCATATCTCTCTCCCTCTCTCTCCATATTTCTCTCTCTCCATCTCTCTCTGTACTGACGTCATCTCTCTCCTCTCTCTTTCTCTCTCTCCCTCTCCCTTTCTCTCTCCCTCTCTCTCCATCTCTCTCTGTACTGACGTCATCTCTCTCTCTGTACTGACGTCATATCTCTCTCTCTCTCTCTACCAATGACAACTGAAATGAAGCTAGTATCTTGCCACTAAAATTTAACAGCAAGAAATATGCTTGCAAATACGTAAATCATAAAACAATCGTATACCTTTTAACAATCTATATTAACAAATTTCGGGCTGAAAGCCATTTAAATATTATTACTTTTACATTGTAAAGATTTTTAATGCTTGTCGTAGATTATCCAGCAGAAATTTTTGACAAGATGTTCTTTTTTCAGCAGTTTTCCAAGCAAACGTCTCACACTTGGTATCAAAATGAACCGGCTTCATACTAGTTTTTGTCATACAGAGATTGGACGAAGAACGATAAGCTCTCTTCTCAGAAGTCTACGGTACAGTTCACAAACGCCACTCGATTCCTGGAGATTTTCAGTTCCACTTGATCCAACACAGCAATTCATACCAAATTCTGGATATATATATATATTTTTTACTACTGATCACCACGTGTAAAAAGGATTTGCCACTGAAACTGCGGAGCCGAACTTCTGATACCAGACGCTACTCAGTCAGCGCTGTTTTTCAGGTGAACACTGGGCATGGAGAACGGATAAGAAGAATGTCTTCTTATGAATCCGGTATTTAGCCTACTGACTGCTACAGCCAAAGGGCCCTGGTTCTTCTTCCCGAGCCACCCGTGCGAGATTTCCCAGGATTTCCGGGTTTTGTCCCGGATCTAAAAGTAATGAAGTCCGGCAGGGAGATCCGTGCCGCCGCCGGTCGAAAGTTTCGGACCTCACATGCTGCGGGGACCTGGCAACGCTTCCCAGCTTAGGTCCGCGTTATCACGTGTCGCCATCGGGACTGACTTCGGAGAACCACGTGACGTCATCTCCGGGAGAACACGCTTCCCTTGCTGACGTTTGTCTTGACGCTCAGCGACCTACGTCTTTTCAATCGATTGAAAGCTTTTTTAAAGGTGCGAGCTGTCATAAGGAAGGGGAAAAAAAACCAACAGCGTTGTTAAAAGACGTGAGAAGAAAGAGAAGGGAAGGAACGACTTTTACCAAGCACGTATGCGACCTTGCCACAAATGTGGCAGTGCCCTGCCGCTTAGACGGATAATTTCTGTATGCTAGACAGAAGAGGATGGCTGAGGCGACCGTTGCCAGTAGAAGCAGCCGGAGATCTAGACAAGGAACAGCCTCCAACGATTCCGAACGGCTTGCTGGAGACGCGTTCGGCGCTCTCAGACAAGGCGGTGTTGAGTTAGGAAGAGCCCGGAAAACTTTCCAACAGCCATCGGTCTAAAATTAAAGGTCCGAAGGTCTCTTTAATAAACGGTGTCTGTGGGAAAGCAGACAGAACCGCGGCAGACGCAGGTTTCGTAATGGGTTGTTATTGGCAGGGGGGGGCTTCTTTGTTACACAGTATACTTCGCGGAGAAGCAAACATCCAAGGACAAATATCATTTAAAAAGCAGGGAGGTTTAATCATGTTTCTGGTAACCGATTAAAGAAGAATCACTGAGACCGGCCAAATTATTTATGGATCTTTTTTTTCTCCATTTCTTTCCGTTGTATCCTCCCCCATCACCATCGGATATCGATCGGCCCTAACCGGGGCGACAATGCGTACTTTCCCCGTCCACACGAGTCGTAACGCATAAGATTGTCTAACAAATAAACCTCGTCTATGGACCGCGGTGCGGTTCGATAAAACGTGGTCACCGAACAGGGGTCAGTTATTGGTTGCTTGCCGGACAATAACATTTATTATGTGTTGGCTAGGCGAATCCACCCCCCTCCCATCTTGGAGAAGACTGAATAATCGGATCGGCAGCCAAACCACGTCAGGATTCTCACGATGTAGCTCATTTGGAGATGAGGCCGGCCGCCCAGGAAGAATTTTCAAAGGCTTGGCGAACTCAACGTCATGCGTCTGGTGACCAGCAAAGAAATGCCATCAAAAGTCTTAGCAATTACACAAAGCAGCTTAGAACTCTGCGATAATTATTATCGTCTCTAACGTCTATTAAAACGGCTAATTAACAGGAAATAGATGCTTCTCTGCGCCATCCTCTTCGGGGGAAAGGGTTAGAAGAGCGACTGATAAAGAATCTCTTGGTAAAAGTGGTGGAAAGTTCACTGCAAGCTCTTAAAACCTGCCTGAAATGTGCATACCATACTACTTACTACCTTTTCAGATCGCGGTATAACATATCTGAAGAAAAGGCATACTAGTGCTAAAATACATAGCCAAGTAGTACGGTTGCTGGATCACTCACCTTATCTTATCCAGTACTCATCGTTTCGGGAGTTACCGCATGCTAGCGGTCCACTCTGCAGATTTTTATTTCAGGCTAAGACCATCTACTTTATCAGAGTCGAGCTAACACGAGAACCATTACTTTCATTTTACGTTATTTAAAATTAAATGTCATAGCCGTTTTAAAAGTTTGCATGTTAAAGATGACGAACAAACAAAAAAAACTCGATGCAAAAATGCAAATAACACTTGATAGGATCACATCTCGTGTGCAGACAGACACCAGATGCTCCATTGTACGGTCATGTTGATGATGTACACTGTGACATGCGGTGATAGCATTGTGGTATGGTGGTTACCATGGCTCCTTGGAAAGAAATATCACACGACAGGCGAACAGAAATCAAATTCTTGGCTAGTGAAGGCCGCTCCGTTGGGCAGATCGCAGCCCGTACTTTGTTTCAGAAGGGGCTGGGTGCAAGACTCTGGAAAGAATACAGAAAACTGGTGCTGATGCCAATGGGCACGGTCGATGGAGAAAGTCCAAGATATCCAAGACTGATGTTAAGTACTTCAGGGAATGCTGCTGTCTCTGATAAACTGCGACCCATTAAAAGATCTTACGAATGACTTAGCTGCGAGTAGAGATGCTAACATTTCTTCAGACTGAAATAGGCAGCAGAATGAAACAATTGGGGGGGGTGACCAGTCCTGAAAGTAGGTACACTTTACAGATGAGTCAAAGTTTGGACTATTTGGCGATAATCAATGGCAGTTTGTTCAAAGATGAACCGGGGGTGCGTTGTAACAGTTGATGTACAGCAGCTAGAGTAAAGCATGGAGGTGGACCAATACATGCGTGGGGCTGTATATCAGCTAAAGATATCAGAGCTTTGCATGAAATTGAAAATACACTGAAAACCGAGGTTCTCATCCATCAAGGCCATTGCCTTCAGAAGAAGTCTCATTGGGCGAGAATTCGTCTTTCCACATGACAACGACGCCAGACATACAGCCAATGTAGTGAAAAAACTATCTGGAACGTAAAGAGGTTGGAGAAGCACTCAGAAAGATGCCTTGGTCTGCACAAAGTCTTGATATAAACATCGGCGAGGCTATGCGAAGTTATATGGCTACTGAGGAAGTCAAACAACAACCAAACACCTTGGATGAATTGTAGAAAGTGCCACAGGATATTGGGAACAACATTCTCCAGTCATAGATTAATAACCTGTGTGAGAGTATGAAAAACACGGTTTCATGTTCTATGTAAAACAAAGAGCTTAGATAATACACCGTACAACTTATTCGTTTTGTTTGTGTGTGTGTGTGTGTGTTTTTGTAATAGAGCATTGAGTAAATATTGTAGATGTCTCTCAGTTGCAACTGCTCATTATCTGTGCATGTCTTGTATGCTTCCATAATTATTTCCAACACTATATATTTTATACATGTCAAAATTGATGTTTTCTATAGGTGATGTAGAACCATTCTCTGCATCACTCATCGATTAATTTCTCTAATTATGCTGTAGCCAATAAAATAATTCTGCTAATGATTTACTAGACATGCAAATATTTACGACAGACGTGTGTGACGGTTAGCGATTTTTACAAAAGGCGGCTTCTGATTGGTCGGAATATTTAGCTAAGTTAAGATGCGTAAATTATCATTTGTCTCCCCATGCTAAAAGAAAACACACATTTAATTCATCTTTAACGGCTGTGTTAAGGAACCGAGCGGCATTTACAGGGCGAAATACGATTTTAATGAAGTTACTAAAGAACAAATTAAAATGAATTTATATTCGCCCGATTTTTTTTTTTTTACATTTCCAAGCAAATTTTGTTTTTTTGTAACAAATTTAATAGACTTTAAGGTGTTAAAGACAAAAGGAGTTTGGAAATATACATTACCGTCAACAGAATTTCGTAAACCTGTGACTCTCTCTCTCTCTCTCTTTTTCCCTTCTGTTACTAACAATAAATTTAGTCTTATAGTTCATGAGTTCGTTTGTTGGAGATGGAAAACATCGGCACTGTTTTATGTTTATCCATCCAGCAAGATCGGCAACCGAATCAGGATTCCAGCTACTGGTACATTTCACGGAAGATGGAAACGACCCTTCCAGCGTCGATCGCCCAGTTTACTACGATGATTTCATTTATGAGCGTTTACCGTTTATCGATTCCCGAATCGGAGATAAACGGCTACAGTTCAGGTGGGGGGGGGCCTAGTAGACTGGACCATTATCAGAGAGTCAGCAACGCTTGTTTCTTTAAACGGGAGCCATATCTTCCTGTCGGCGGTGATGGTCAGCCGCTCATCACCTGTCCGAACTGATTGCGATCTTGGCTTACGGGCGGGGTTCGCCATCCTCGAAAGTCAGACCGTTAATCAATTCGGCCGAAACCTCTACTGAATTCTTAGCCTGAGGTTTCTGGTTGGTCGGTTACCGCGGCCGGCAGACACGATCTCGTATTTACCGACTGGCTCGACCCCGTGATATCGTCGGGTGCCCACTTAATCGCGTGTACTGATACAGATGGATTTCTGTGTGATGTTCATCGACACATTAAAGAGACTGTTTACGATTGTTTTAGACACGGTGATGAGTTAAAGGTATAGGAACTGGGGGGGACTGCGTCTTAACCCCCGTTGTTTCTTAAAACCAAATCTCCCGCTCTCAGGTGTTCTCCAACTAAAGAATATTAACGCAACAACAAGATGGAATATTCCACTGATATTTCCACGCGAAGGCGGAGAAATCGTTCACCGTGAAGCTTGGATTTCCAAATTATTATTTGTCGACGATGCACCTCGTATAAAACGAATAAGCTTCGTCCATAGCATCGACTTAATGGTTCCTCTAAAAATTAAAACCATTCACGGAATAGCTGTTAGTTTGTTTGTTTTGTGTTGTTTTTTTTTTTGTACTTTAACCAACGAAATTTTAGATGTAAGTTCGATGGTTTCGTTCACATGCAGAGAGGCAGGCTAAGTGTCTGTACTGAAGCTGAAACATCGAGGTTCTTGGAAAGGCTCAGTATGGATTCTTTCGGATGTTCCCGAGTTCGGCCATTCTTACGCGGTATGGATATAACTACGTTTAGAAGAGACGACACCTGGCGGATGTTTTTTTTAAAAAAAGAAAAAAAAATTATTGCCGTTTTCTCCGTGCTGAAAAGTGACGATTTTTTTTTCTCTTTCTAAAGAGAGAGAGAGAGAGAGAAAAAAAGATAATAAAATGATTATTTGCTGTCGCCGGGGGCCACGGGCATAAACGGCCACGGCTTGATATTAGCGGGGGAGCTCTCCGAGACAAAACTGTGAAAGGGATGGCGGACCCGTGAAGCGTTTGTGAGGAGCGGGGACCGTGGCGCCCCCGAGAGACATTTACTCGCCTTATTTTCCTGTGAGCTGAGGAAAAACAAACGACAGGTGTCCGAAACGATTCCTGAAAACCTGGAAGCTGGCAGTTCTTACTTTGGTGAGGAGGGGGCGGGGAGAGTTTTGTTAGGTACAGCAGGTCTTCGGAACGACCGGAGAAATCCTATCCCCCCCCAACACGCCACCCCCGCGCAGCCGACAAGAGAAGGAGAGCGAGAAAAGCCTATTCTAGAGAGGTTCCCAGCCCAGTAAACTATCCACCGGACTACCGCTTCGCCCACTTTATAAATGATTCCTTTGATGAACAAACGGAAATGACCTCTTCCCGAAAGACATTTGCATTGATTTTCTGGTCTATATCTGTATTATATCAGATTTATCGAATTTTTGCACTCTGTCTTGTTTTAATATATAAATTGACGAATCCCTATAGCAACAATTCGATGGGTGTACGTACTTCTATAGTGAGTATTCGTCTCCCGCCGGCATGTGTCTGTAGAAAACAATATATCAGGACATCAAACGTAACTAATGAAGACGAATTTTTCCTCTCCGGTCTGTTATTAGCGACAGTAGAACTATTAATCTCGCGGCAACAATCTCACTTAATTAGCAGCTAATTAATAATTGGCTAGCGTTCATAAGTGTAGACTGGTATTTTAGCGAAATTTCCAGCCATCTCTTCATCCTGATATCAAGAAATCAATTTGTGGCGTAGTTAATAAGTGGTGCAGGGTATCCGACCAATTTAAAATAGCGAAAGAGTAACACTTACAACGCCGTCTAGCGGTATCATTATCGCGATGGCTGCGATATTATTGAGTTTTCTTTAAAGCCATTATAAAAGCACAGTGTGTGAGCGCACTTCATACATAATAATGACAATTTCGATATTTCTATCTATGTATATTGTATATTGAGGAAAGAACTTTCCTTTCCTGTTGGAAGCTAATAAATGAGAGGAGGACAATATTGTCTTCCGGAAACGAAGAAGTAAAGCTCTGTCATTGAGTTAACAGGAACATTTTAAAAAAAAAATTAAACATTACTGACGTGTGGGTCTAAAGATACGTCCAAAAGTCGATAACACTAGAAGTACATGCAGATCCAATGATGACTGACCGGCGTACTTCGAACCGAGTGAGTGAACGAATCGTCTTTCTCGCACTTGTTGCGGGCAGGGACAGAAACCGTAACCAACATCAGCTGATTGAGTGTCCACGGCACAATTCTATTTAGTATCACGAGGAAAGCCGTTCTCTTCCGATTTCGAAACGTTTATCAAATAAAAGTCCAATTGTTGCTTTTGTGGTTGTAAGACTTAAGTGCGGTCTCCATGAGAGCGTTATTTGTTCACAGGCGAGCCGTTAGGTGGCGGTAATTGTTGTTGTTCACGTTGCTGAGTGTCTGTTAAAAGGTTAGGTTTTTAATAACAGCTGATAACACCATATAACAACCGTCTCGACTACTACAGTTATCAACGTTCTGTTCGTTCAGTTAACTCCTCGAAAATATGCCCAGATCTTGAATTCACGTGCCAGCCGATAATTAAGACTAACAGCGTAGCCAGCTGAACGAAAAACGTCTATTGTCAGCGATTACGCAAAAACTATTTCTGTTTTTTTTTTTTTTTTTCTTTCCTAATATTGTGTTTGCAGACACGGTGCCCTATGTTGTTGTTTGGGAAGAAACAGTTTCCTAAAGAGGCGTGGCCCAGATTGGCATGCAGATGGAAGCTGAAACTTCCTGGCTGTTGCGTCGATTACGCTCCTGACGTCAGACGTGTGTGTGTGTGTGGTGTGTGTGTGTGTGTGTGTGTGTGTGTGTGTGTGTGTGTACGAAGACTAATGGCAGGAGGCTAATTTCCGAAAAATGGATTGTTCGATAATTCTATAAGATGCTGAGATTCTAACTGGAATTAACAGAGGTAAGCGATTTTTTATTCCACGAATTGATCCGGCGCCGAGTGACACTAATTTTCCTTCCACGAAGACCAGACCACACAGCTTCCGTTGGTTCCGGCTTTTGCTATGACGGTGAGTAGATCAGAAGAACAGACTTTTGACCACGTGCGGGCACTTTCACCGGAAGAGGCGCCCGCTCAGCCTCGTCTGCGCTGGGACGACCGAGATCGGAAAATAATCCAAGGATATCTTGTTGTCGAGGGTGAAAGCTAAGGAAAATTATTGAAAAACTGAAAGAAAAAAAAAAGAGAGAGAGGAGAAATGTAATGTGCGGAATTTTGGTTGATTGGCGAGGTGGAGCTGTGTGATATTTCAGCTGTTTTAGTTGCGGCTAAATAGCCGGTTTGGCTGGATGGTAATAATTATATACAATTAAAATATTAAATTGATAATATATGTAAATAATAACAATCTATCTTCTATCTAATATATAAATATTCAGTTGTCTTTCTAATACTTGGGAGGAGAAAGGGAAAAGAGGGGAGTGAGGGAATTTCAATTTCAATTTTCCTATGGCCTATCTCATATTCGTGTCTTTTCAGATTTAGTTATCTCTTTCCCATTCATTTTTAACGGCCAGGACCACTGCGATTTCATAAAAACAGACAGTAACTTATCACGCACATGCTGCCATCTGGTTTCGCTTTAATGTAATGCTTTTCTCAACAACTAAAAAGTATCGCTTTTAATAATAATAATAATAATAATAATAATAATAATAATAATAATATAATAATAATAAGAAGAAGAAGAAGAAGAAGAAGAAGAATTTATTGTTTATCGTCCACATGGCATCGATTCCTGCTTGGCAAACTTCTTTCTAACCAGCTCTGCATCTGAGCTACGCCAAACCGTACCAAGAGACAGCCATCATCTAGGGCTTATCCTTTAACGTGGAGGCACGTGTATTAAAAGGAAATAATAAAGGAAAAACAGTCCTTAATCTCAGCACCGATACATCCTCCATACACATCAGCAGCTGTCTATCATCTGATGTGAAAGAATTTTGAACCAGATACAAAGCTTCGAGAGAAAAAAATTACCCTACAAGGTTCCATTAACGCGGACAGGAGAATCGAATACAAAAGGGCGGGAAGTGAGGACGCCAAGACTCGACCGAAGGCAGCTGCCATCGGGGTCGCGGGGCAAGTGGACGCTACCACTCTGTCGACTCAGCGCCCGACTGAACAGAAAGAAGGAAAGTCTCCGGTTTCAGGCAGAAATGGGTCAGGAGGAGATTTTTTTTAACCTCAGTCGAAGGAGAGCTGCTCTTGTAGTGTGCCGACAACTTGTTACGGTTGGAATTCGGGGATTGTACTTGGGGTTTGGTGCCAGTGGTGTATGTTCGTAATAAAAGATGTAAACTTTAGGTGACTGATACTGATACGCTTCCATCGCCGAAAAAAGATGTACATCTATAAATAGATAAAATATAACAATAACAGTTATGTTGCTTGATTACCTCCAGGTATTTTCAAAGAGTAAAGAGTAGGTGAGAAAGAATTTGGTTACTTCCTGTCAGGGGAATGGTTACAAGAGCGGGAGGAAAAGAGAGAAAAATTTCTTTTCTTTTAGGAAGACGAAGAATTATTCTGATGGAGTCACGGAATGGAGACTTTATTATCTGCCATGCATTGCCGCTAGGACTTTCTCGTGGCCACTTGGCGAATTACCGAGGCCTTAATCGTCTGAAGACTAAAAGTGACCAGGTATAAAAGAAGATGGACTTCAAAGACGTTCTAGAGCAACATAGATTTCGCAAAACCGAAATGGTTGACTTAAAAATCCCATCTCTATTCTACAGGAGTAAAAACCTGTTCTTCTTTAGAAATATCCAGATGTTCAGGGGAAGATTTAATTGCCAACGTTTAGTTTCTTCGCCGGATCGATTCGCTGGCAGAATGGTTCGGGATTTCGCATTTAAAAGCTAACGGCGAACGAGTCGAGCATTTCGGCCGATCGTGAAATGCGAGTAAAATGCGACCGATTTTTAACAAACCAAAAGATTCGGCTCCAGGTCGGCGGATCTCAAAGCGAGACCGCCACTACGTCTGGTGTACGTACATTGCTGCAGAAGTCCAATTACAGAATTTCTGTTCATTTCTTCGAGGCCGGTTATACGACGACTAATAAACTTTATGCACTTCGCAGTCTAGCATAAAGCGGACATAAGTCCTGTGCTAGCGAGCGGACTAAATCTCGCTTTTACCACCCAGAGAGGGTGATCCGAATCCATCTTTAAATGGCATCTGTTTCTAAGGGTGGTCCTCATGTGATAGCTACTGACGCATTGGGAACTCAGTTCAGCAGCGTTGGCGAGTAGTTAATAGTAATCAGACAGCAAGTTCTCGCTTTAGTTTCTGGTTCCTTTTCTTCGGATGAGAACCAAAGTGAATCAGTTGCAGTTATCGCCATTATTATCTTTGATGAGTCGGTATAAATTCCATCTTCATCATTACTAATCTTTACTGAAACCCGACCATGGATCAGTAACCGATGTTTTCTTTAAAAAAAAGTAAAGAAAAAAAAAAAAGAATTTTATTTTTGCAAAAATAAATGGGAACAAGTAATTTAGGAAACTGTTATTAATAATTAATGACAGAGTCCTGGATAAGCTGACCTACAGTTTCTTGTTGTGGCAAATTGTCGTGTTATAAATGTGCGTTTGAAAAGTCATTCGCCTTTGTCCGCTCTCTGGAAATAAGACTAAAAAAGATCAAACTAAATATTACTGAATGGTAAAATACACCTAAAAGAAAAAAAAAACTAAATCAGCTTTGCGTTATCATTTAGGGGGCTTCACACTTTTTACTGAGTAAGTAATTTACGTCATCAGCGCTTCACGGACATTGCGAAGAGCTAAAGGGACTTCATACCACTCTCGTCTACTTCTCTTTGAACCTTTGAACATCACACTCGGCTTCTACACAGCGTTAATAAATGTAATCGATCGTGGGGTAAAATGAAGATAATAATGCTAACCTTATGTAACAAAAGGACTTCAGTCGTTTGTCAGTAACAAAGACGTTTTACGATTGTCATTAGGGGGAGGGGAAAAAGAGACGGGGCGAATCGAGTCTAAACGTTTAGATCGAAATAAAAACGAAGGCAGTGATGGGGGGGGATCGATGAATTATTATTGCCGGTCAGTTTATAGATCAAAGGAAGAGCAACGAAATCGACGTAGCTCGGAACAACTGGAGTTACAAATATTTCTTTTTTTACAGTTTGCACAATGGTTCCGTGCGTTAAAAGGAAAACCAAGATTATAAATAAATATTTTCAAGTTATTTCTTTTCAGCTGCTCTTCCTCTAGGTAGGATAAGGAAAACAAAATGGCCGTCACTCTTAGTGGTTCGTAGAGACTTCGGGAAAAATAAATATCCTTGAAAAGTATGGTGACAAAAACCGAAATCCCTTCTTTAAAGGGGATTCCTGCCAAATGTTAAAGAGCATTTATGCATCTGGTCTAAGAACCATCTTTGAGTATTTACCTGTTCTTAATAAACTGTGATTTTTTAACCAAATGATATAATGGGTGCAAGTTGGTTGTCATATTCTACTCATTTTCTCCATACTTATTTCCATTATTATTCTTTAAAGTTTCCTTATCATATTAACATGAATTGATTAATCAAAATTAAATTGGTTGTACAGTGCCCTGCCATACCGAATCGGCCACACTTGATAATCCAATGTTCTGGTCAAATCTTGCATATTCCAGATGTAAAATGAAATACTGATGATCAGCTGGGCAAATAAGCGGATTACCGATTACAATGGCATCGGGCCGAGAACGGGCGGATCCAGTCATATTTCCCTGTTTACCCGAGGTCGTACTATAGGCCGTTCAGAGTCAATAACCGTGACCAGTATTGTCGCGGATGCTGAAGCAGATGTTACTAGACGACTATTAAACCGTCAATAGAAATAGTTCTCGCCATAATATCACCATTAAGATTCTCTTGTTAGTATCAACCAAGCAAAGAAAATGTGTCCAATATAAATTTAGTCTCATCTTCACCGACTAAAGTGAACATCACATAGGGAAGCCCTCTTTTAACTAATGGTTGTCATCATAGGTCAGATCTGGCAAGACCCTCCAGTATTGGTGGCGTAGTCTTCTCCGACGGATTTAAGTTGTAGCAGTTCACGTCTGAAGGTCGCAACGAAAACCTTAGCGACAGTGATGGAAGCGGGAATGGGCTTCAGTCTGACATAGAAAGACGCAATGGGGGGGTCTATAAGAGGGCTTCTCAATTATACGGCACATGCTGCCATTTCGTGAACACGTCTACCATTGTACAAATAAGTCTTGCTGTTTATAGTCTTTAGGATGATGTTGCTTCACGCCACATCTCTCATCTGATTACATCAACAATTGGAATAAAGTTACTCAACCTTGTTTCTGGGTTACCCCAAAATTAAGCAGATTTTGAATCATCCGGATCGTCAGACGAGAGCTACTCGTCCATATTCCGCTAATGTGATGAAATAAGAAGCTCAGACGTGGATATGCAGGAATCTGGACTAGGAGTGATGCAACGTCTTTTGATTCAACGCCAAATCGGGTAGAGGCTGTTGTTAGCGCTGCTAAGAGAAAAATGATAAAATATAACAAGATAAGATATTTTTTTTAGATTATCGAAGATGGATATCCTTCTTTTTAAATAAACCGCCTGCAGAAAAGGGTGCGATTTCATGTCTCGTAATTTTACGATGTCTCTTCGATGGCCCTTAAACTGGATTCCTTTGTAAAAGTCTTGAGTTTGGCGGTGCCAGATTCGGTGAGCAGGAGGGAAGATGAAACCTAACAAGTGCCACAAAGAGATAAAAGAAACACCTAGCCACCTTTAATTTTAACTTAGACATAGACTTTTAGTTTTTATATTATTTATTAAAGACAAGATAAAGATGTTGGCTTAAAATTGGTTCCAGTGTGTGTGTAGTAGCAAAGATTTCCTGATAGGTCATTCCGCTATGTTAGGTTCTTTAAGGAAAACTTCTGTTATTGTACATATGTTTTAATTCAGATATTGGTAGGTTGTAGATTTTAAGTCTACTCTGAACTGTATTTCCGGGTTTGGGGGGGGGAATGACGTCATTTATGCGCACGTTATAATTCGCGCGGTTCTGCTCTCGGTTTTATGACGTAATCACTTTATGAGTTACGCGCCCACGTGTAAGATCTCAATAACCTGACCCAGCCGGTAAAGAAAAACACGTGACCAGTTCGTTCGGCAAACATCGGGCTACTACGAGATTCCGTAGATTTCCGCTTTCGGCGAATGAATGACAGCTGATTTCACAGCAAAACGGAAAGAAGTTTGACAGTGCGCAAAATATACGAGAAAACGGCCCACTTTGTTTATTATTCTTTTTGTAATTTACAGGAAATGGAACCTTTCGTTGTTGTTGTTGTTGTTGTTGTGTTTTTACGAGATTTGTGATCAGGGAAAAAAAATACTAAACGAGTGGTCCTGAGACAGAGACATTATGCAGGTGAAAGGCAGTAAATAGAGAGATACTGTGCATAGTGTACTGTGCTTTCTTTTATCAGTGACTGACAATAACCACACAGGAGACAGAGAGAGAGAGCTGATTGAATATAGTCGACAAGGTGTAAGTTTACAGACCATTCCCCCCCACCAGAGATTATAACTGCTTGTCAGTGTGTAGCTTCGAAATTCGCGATGTCGTCGCAGTTAAATTGTCTCGTCTCATACATATTCAGAAGTGGAGAGCGACGTGATTTAAGTCAGGAAAGGTCCCGAAAATTATGCCAGACGTTTATGACGTCAGTTCTCACTGTGATATATAGAGACTGTTATCTTACTAATTCCAAGTATAATTAACGTAAACCGCTAAGATGTCGATTTTTTTGCTGCTCGGTAAAACTAATCATGTGGAAGTTAAGTGAATTTGCTGGTTTTAATTATAATTAATAAGAAAGAAAAACATTATTTTAATACGCCAGTTTTTTTATATAATTAATATAAATATTTATCACGAAAAACTCGATAGTTCTGAGTATAATTAATGAGGGTCATGAACGATGTCATAAATTTTGTCAGATAAATTAAACTTATAATGTAAAATTAGGCTTTCAATGACATTTCTAAACAAGATGTAAAGAATGCTGTATCATCGAAAGCCGTGGATCAACTGGCCTTAATAGGGAGAAACAGCACTCGCGTGGTAGGATCCTATAATCGTTTCACGCTGGGTGTAAACCCAGAAAAAAACCTAACAAAACTCCTAGATTGCGAATGTGTGTGTGTGTGTGGTGTGTGTGTGTGTGTGTGTGTGGTGTGTGTGTGTGTGTGTGTGTGTGTGTACTTCTTCTTCGAAATTCTAATGTACCATTTCACCTACAAGCATCGTTTGTAGCGACGAGCAACACAGCAGTCGCCGCCAAGAGTCACTTCCCCTTAAAGGTGACCTCTCTTTTTTGTGGTCTGATTAACTAGCTCGCTAGGCCGTGCCGACGTCAAAGTCTTCTACATGGAAACCGCGCCATAACACGGATTGGTTTTCATGGCTTCCTCCGTTAGCCAGATTGTATTACCTAATTCCAGGACGGCGCTGGCACGAATGGTACCGCGACCGAGCTGAAAACCGGTAGACTCGCGAATGTCAAGATAATTGCTTCATTTCTACTCACAGAGCAGCCGTATTATCATTGCTTCACCTGCTCCACAGTCTGCTAACTATCCTGTCAAAATTATCTATCTCATCACCAGCTCCATTTACTTTGGTCCGCTGAACCCGCTAAATAAAACCGTGGCCTGTTGGCCAGATTATTCATTATCCGTGGCACTCACCTGACATGAATATTGCTAATTATGGTTAAACAAATTAACAAAAGTCCCCCCTTCCACTACGTTTCTATTTATTTCCCCCTGCAGTCAATTATTAGAGCCTCTGTTTTTTGTCTCCAAAAGGCATCCTTCCCTTTAGGTCTTATACCGATGGTTTGACAACTTTGGTACATCGAAGTCTGAATCCGAGGAGCACAGCTGTTGGCTGTTCGGAATTTTCCCCAAAGTGGCACCGAAGAAAGATTTATCCACACTAGCCCGATATAAAAGGAACACCTACACCATGAAAAAAGGGTTTTCTCTACTTCGTCGTTGCAGCTGCTGCATCCTCTGTTGCGGAGGACTGGCTGAAGCGCCAACTATGCTAACGGAAAGAACGGCAGGCGCCCACGTCTCCATAAAGGTAACCTTTCTCTTCATTTTTAGATCGGGAAGAAATTCGTAGTAACCGGAAGAAACCCTGACTTCCGTCCGGAAAGGAAGAAGAAATGATGCTGGGAAGGTACGGAAAACCGATCGAACCGGTCCTAACTTGTTTCCCCCAACGTGGGCAATCCAGTATCTGATGAATCTCACTAAGTCATGCGGGTTCGAGAAAAGAAATACGACACAAGATAGATCTTTTGCCCAGGTCAGTGATTACATGTAATTTTATTTTAAAATATCGCCTGATGACGTCAAGGCTGTGGTCGGTATTTCTATAAAGATAATAAATTTTCTCATAAAAATGAAAAGAAAAAAAAAAGAGAGAGCTCTAAAACAAGTTTCAGAATCTAAGCACAGTCGTTGCAATGAGGATATAACCGACTAGAAAACCTAGGGACATAAAACGTAGAACGTCAGTTAAAATGCTCTCTTACAACAACTCTGAGAACGAGAGTGCAGTCTGCGATAGATGACGTCACATGGAATTTCGCCCTGAATTCAAGCAGAAAATTCTGATTGGATTTTAATCCTGCACAGTGTTTACACAGATAATATTCGGATTTTAATCCTGCACAGTGTTTACACAGATAATATTCTAGGCGAGACGAAAGACAGGGTGTAGATGCTGAAATCGTTAAAAAAATTTTTTTTCTTCTTTTGCCAAATTAATAATCAAAACTGCAAAATAAATAAATGAATAAATAAGTAAAAAATTCTTGAATTACGTTTAGATTTGGCGGTTATGTTTATCAAAACAACTTTCAGGAATCGTTAGTTTCACTAGAAGTCGCATTACCTCGCCTCGTGGCAATTCGATGCAAAATCTGCATCAGCAGTTACTGCTTTAATTTATCGGTTCGGTGTAAATGATACCTTGGGCTTTCACACTGAACTTAACGCTATCCGATAAATGTAGCATGCCTCTCCTAATTAGAAATTTTGTTTTGGACTGTCTCAATGTAATTCTCACCAACATTCAGCTAACCCCAAAGTAGTGCCTAGTTTCCACGCGTGATTCCAAAGGCTATAGCAGTCGCGGATCAACGTTTAGAATTCCTCATCTCGGGTAAGTGAAGCTCGCGAATTCCTTTCATATGTTGGCCAGTGTAATTGGAGAGCTGAAAGTATCCGAGAATTGTTTTCGAGGTTGGGAAAATTTGGCGGAATCGTTAGACGACACATTTCACGAAATAGCAGCCATTTCCGGGGGGGGACGGTTCAAGTGCGACCACTCGTGAGCAACTTTCCACAGCTTGCAAACTTTAATTCAAGATAAATAACTAAGTTGAGGAAAGGATGAGACTCTAAGAATGACAAAGTCACGAAATTTCTTCAAAACGTCACGTGTAATTTTCGAACGGTAATTCAAACAGAAAGAAACACAGGTCGAACTTTCCTTCTTTGTTTAAAATAAAAAAAACAAAACACACACACACACACACACACACACAAAATCAAGAAAGATAACTCGTGCAATTCAAACAGAAAGAAACACGGGTCGAACTTTCCTTCTTTGTTTAAAATAAAAAAAAAAAAAACACACACACACACACACACACACAAAATCAAGAAAGATAACTCGTGCAATTCAAACAGAAAGAAACACGGGTCGAACTTTCCTTCTTTGTTTAAAATAAAAAAAACAAAACACACACACACACACACCACACACACACACACACACAAAATCAAGAACGATAACTCGTGTAATTCAAACAGAAAGAAACACGGGTCGAACTTTCCTTCTTTGTTTAAAATAAAAAAAACAAAACACACACACACACACACACACACACACACACAAACACACAAAATAAAGAACGATAACTCGTGTAATTCAAACAGAAAGAAACACAGGTCGAACTTTCCTTCTTTGTTTAGTTTTGTAAAATAAAAAAAAAACACACACACACACACACACACAAAATCAAGAACGATAACTCGTGTAATTCAAATCAGTAAATGAAGTTCAAAAAGTTAGTTGGAGAATGCTTCTTATTTTAAAGGACAAAGCAAGCTCCTAGCCGATGACGCTATTTTCCCCTTTCTGTTTTACCGGTCTGCACTCTGTCGCGCAGATCATCGCGGGTTGGATTCCTGATAACAGATACGCGCACGGCAAAGGTTTGGCCTCGAAGCAGCTCCGCGCGGCCTGCCCGTGTCAAGGAATCGACAACGACGCATTATAGCCACACACAAAACTCTTTTCAAAGCCGGTTTGTTTAAAATGAATTCAACCGTACCGCTGAGCTCTGACAGCAGCAGCAACTCGGGCGCCCTCTCACGACAGCTTGGTTCCTCAAAACAAAGAGCCGCGAGAACAGATCGATTTCGGAACGCGCTAACCCGACTGTCTTCCCGCGTTATCTTACAACAATTTTTGTTCAATCGAACTGATTATCCCACTAACTAGATAAATAAGTAAATATTCCCTATCGCCTTCGGCTTACCCAGAAGTGTGTCGACAGCAGCCCCCTTTTCCTTTAACTGGCTGCCATATTGGAGATGGTGAAAACAGACTGATATTTATGAACCTGGTCCGCGCTAAATCACAGTCAATCACGCGAGAACAATAGCAAAAAAATATATAAAACTTTGTGCATTTTCCAGAGTTGTTTCCCTTTTGTTAATCGACTAAAATTAAAAACAACACATTTCAATTAGGGTCCACAAAATGTACATTCGATATTTCAAACAAGAAAGATTTTTACGGAAATCAGTTTAAATGTCGGTAGTTAAACAAACGATTATTTCGAATATTCTTTTTTAAAAGCACATTCTGCTCGTCTTTCTTTAGATGACATTATTCTTCAAAGTTTGACTTGAGTTAGCAGAGACAGGTAAAGCAATTTCATGATTTTTCTTTAATGCAGGCTTTCTTATTTTCACTAGGAACATCAAAAAATATATACGAGAGAGAGAGAGAGAGAGAGAGAGAGAGAGAGAGAGAGAGAGAGAGAGAGAGAGAGAGAGAGAGAGAGAGGTGGAGAGAAGGTGGGAGAAAAACGAAACGAAAAGTTTTGAAATCTTTGTTGATATATTGAGCAACGTTGAAAGATTCTCACAGCAGATTAAGGTGTGTCGTCATAATATCTTTTTAATGACAATTTCCATGTCATTTTTTAATGTGGTTATGTAAATTGGTTGGTGCTCTAGGAAGTTGTTTGGATAATTCCACATAAGTGCCGTTTAGGAAAGAAAACGTATTACATTTCATTTTATGACGTCGTGATCACATGTAATGAATTTTATAAATAGGAAAATACACGAAGATCTGAACGAGTCCAGCTGCTACTTAGCTGTTGCTTCGGATTTTCGAATGTATGAGAGCGCACTCAGGCACTTTGGAGCTAAACACATGCCATCAATTTTCCGGCTTTTAATTGAAAAACAGTCTGTTGTTTCTGTTGGTATCGATCTGTGTAAACACACGAGCAAACGGTGCTAATGCGCGGGTAGGGTGGAAGGGTTAGTTACTGGACGGGAGGGAATTAATTGGACCTACAGAGCGATGCGACTTTTCAGTAAATGGCATCATCAAGTAAACAAAGCAGAAATATTTAGCAGATTTCACTACTCGATTGAATCTCTCTCTCTCTCTCTCTCTCTCTCTCTCTCTCTCTCTCTCTCGGCCTACTGCTAGCCAATCAGCCAATTTCCATGCTAATCAAGTGTTTCCTGGTATGTATCACGTTTCTACGATAATCAAGACAAATCTCGTTCCTTTCTAAGAGATCATCGATGTAGAAGCGAATGTTTTAAAGAATAATCTGAACTCTTCGAGTTGCATTAGCAGCGATTCAGCAAAAGTCCAGAGGTGAAGAAAACCTGGACTGATGTCAAAACCGACAGTT
Organism: Nautilus pompilius; assembly: GCA_018389105.1. NCBI lineage: Eukaryota > Metazoa > Mollusca > Cephalopoda > Nautilida > Nautilidae > Nautilus > Nautilus pompilius. The sequence goes on along the minus strand of JACATO010001484.1, from coordinate 67,464 downwards.
TTCCGGTCGCAGTATTAACCAAAACAAGATCTTTTTTGTTTGATCCATTCATTTTATTCATCTTTCTCCCGATTATCCTCCCGTTAGATGTACGGATAATAATTTTTTAGTGATTTAGAAAAAAAAAAACAAATTTTTTTTTGATAGGCCTTTTTTTTTTGTTTTTTCAAAAAGAATTTTCTAACGATTCTGACAGATTCTTTTTAGATGATTAAAAATTAATGTTGAGGATTGGGATTTTTCCTGGTGAGAAATATGGCCGAGACTGCAGATGGTCATGCGATAAGAATTTTACTGTGTCGCTCTGAGAAGGAAAGTAGAAATATCAAAGAAAAACCATCAATAAACTGGTTATTAGTAGATATCGGCGATCGGAATGCCATTTGTATTCCTAAATAGCTTCTTATGTCCGTTGTGAATAAAATCTAAACGAAGATAATGGTTTTTTAAAGCCTCTGGTTTTGAAAATTATTTAATCGTTATCGAAACTGCTGCAAAAGTCAGCTACTTGTTGAATAGATTTGGTGTTCTTCTAGCTCTTTATACTTCCTGTACCCGAGTAAATGAAAGTATCCTGTAATTATATTTATACCGGAAAATGTAGCTTCGGAAGAAGATTCAGGGGTAACCGTTGACCAACATCCCAAATGCGAAGAACAGCACATTTCGGCTGCAAACAAAGCCAATAAATCGCTTTGCGTAACTAACCGAAGAATGCTTGGCGTAACTAACCGAAGAATGCTTGGAGTAACTAACCGAAGAGTGCTTGGCGTGACTAACCGAAGAATACTTGGAGTAACTAACCGAAGTATCGAACGTAAAACTACTTTCAGTTCCGTTATATGGATTCCTACTTCGAATTCATTATGAAATAATGCGCAGGTGAGCAAAAAAAAAAAAAAGATGTCCATTCAGTAAAGAGTTTATCGTGGATTTGCTACAATGTTTCAGAGGTTTTCATAATTCGGACAATGCTGAACCATTTTAAGTATTAGATCTACTAAAGCTAGATTTTAGGAATTAGGAGAAGACTTCAAAAAGGGCTCAAAAACGAATAGAATTTTCGAGTACCGAGACAGGGACACGTGTTTTTTCATCTGTTTACAGTTACTGATGATAAGGGTCATAATTATAAATTAACTAAGATTGCAGGATGGATATATATTTTAAAAAATCATTTTATATACTTTAAACAAATTATAATAAATTGCCAGTAAGGATAGTTAATAGTAAATAGAATTCTAATCATTTCCTTGTACATTGTAATAGAATAAGGGTGGCGCCTTTGAAGACGAGCCCCGAATGCAAGCGGTTGAACACTATCTCCGAGAGTACCCAAAATACACCCAAGACAGTCAAATCTGTTAGGGCAGCTTTGTTCTCAGAACTGTTGAGATGTTTTATACTATAGTTATTCAATCATTTATAACGTTTAAGAATTAGTTTTATCTATTAAATTTAATTTAAATAATTAATGATCACTTACATCTATTCCATTAAAAGCATTATTATTTCTAGCTTATTTAGCTGAAAAATTTAAACCAAGTCTTTCAATTAACTAAGGCATTCGAACTTGAGGATTAAAACGCCTTCATCAAAATATTGTTGTCTCATTATCTATAATCTAACTTAACTTAGACTGGATTAATCTTTTACTGGACACTTGATTAACCATTTTAGTTTTGGCTCAAGAGCAATAAATTTGTTCCAATTATGATATCTGCTTTAACGTAATTTATTTCGTGCATCGCAATTGTTTGATAAATAGCTAAGGTTTATATTAAATTGCAAGATAGTTTTTAATATCTTCTTCGGCAAAAATATTTAGTCTGGTTTTGTTTTATTTTAAAGTTTCGATAAACCAAGAGTGCTGTCAGTTTTAAACTCGTCGTCAATAATATTAGGCATATTAGAAATTACTTTCGTGATAAATAATTCAATTAACTATTTTTAAAAGATTCTATGAGTAAACGGAGCAGGTAAATATAAAGGTTGTTTATATTTATAATCGACTGGAATAATTTAGTTGATTTGGTATAAAATCATGCTCACCCAATTTTTTTCATCAAGAAACTGTTTCTTTAAATTTTTAAGTATATGATCAAATCCTGATTTTTTGAATTTCTTTTTCTTGTTCGTTTTTGATTTTATAAAGCGACATTTAATATGTATTAAAATATGGATTACGTTTAACGATGTTAAGCAAAACTCTGCACAGAAAATAATTGTAAAGTAATGAAATTTATCAAACTTTGAACATCTTCCATTATATTAATCAAAGGATTTATCTATAATTGCATATCTAGAGTTTTGGTTTCTATCACTTTAGTGTAAGATATTTAAATTTATCAAAAGCCATATCTTTAACAACCAAATCATCCAAAATATGTTGAAGATCGTTTTAGGCAATGAAAAATAGTATTTGAATTACTTTTCATAGTGTGTCTTGGAATTCTGTAATAGTTCTGAAAAATATAAAAAGTACCAATTTTATTATATCTACTGTTAGTATAAAATGGTTCGGAATTTGTTTGATTTTTGTTCACACATATGACCATCAGAAATAAACAAATTTTTAAAATTCGAATCTAGCTCTTTTGGACCAGAAATATCGTTTTAGTCCTCAAAGTATTCTATACCTATTTATATTTCGCGTTTTGTTCTTTCACTTGTCATTTCACAAACATTTTCAATTTTTAATGTATTTTCCGTTGCAAAAATATTTCATTATTTGATATTCAAGTTATTATAAAGATATTCCAAAAGTAAAAACTAGAAGAGTCTAAAAACCCTGGATCTATTTTCTCGTATAATCAATTCATGTACATATTTAAATGATAAAAATTATAATCTTTGCTATTTTTTCTAATAAGTTTTAAACCAATTTATTCATAAAAAAGAAAGTTAAGTTTTAACTACTTAATTATCTTATTTAATTTAATTTGTTTAGTTTCAAGATCACTTTAAGTTACTTCCTTCGGTAAACTCAGGACTATAATAATAACCATATGCGTGGCAATCACTAAATGAATCACTTTCACTTTCTATGGAATCTCAGCAGAGCTTCCTGCGGAATAATCAGTAAGAATCTTATGATCTAAAAGCAGAATCTGAACTATCTTAAAAGGAAAAAGCGGAAAATACGCTCCCTTGTGATTCTGAATTTAGACTAATTTATATATTAAAATGACTAAATTTTTTTAATGTAAAAAAAAACACTAATTTAAAAAGGGGGTTATTAGTAAGAATCATCGACTGAAGTTAGAAGAAGTCTGTCAAATTTGTGGCAAAAATAATTTTTTGTCTCAGAACTAAAATACGTCTGTAGAGGTTCCTGCCGCACAGAAATCTTTCGGAAAACTTGCTGGTTTTCTCTGAAGTAAATATTCTGGTAAAAATAAAACAAAAAAAAAAAAACATTTACTGGAATATAACTGTTATAGGTCGAGAGCAGGTTTAGATTTAAAATTAAATTTAGATATTTTACCAAACCTGGTGAAGAATCTATTAATAATACTGATCGAGCGCACTGTAAACATAATTTAGGATATAAAGACGTTGATATCAGAAGTTTAAGTAAAAGCTGATGTAGATTTAATTCATGGTTTTCATAACATCCAGAATCATAGTTTAGGATAAAAAAATTGACGGATGTTTGGTTAGAATTGAAATAAAGAGTAAAACATCTGTTGGGGATGCCCCGTGAATTTTTCGGGTTTCGCCAAATGCGTTACAGCTTCTGGTTCCAATTTGAAAGAAAAAAGCAAATAAAAATATTTTGGAGACACCGGCCCCTTCTCCTGGCTGGAGGGTCACGCGAGGCCGTCAGGAGAAGTCGTTCGACAGGCGCATTAGTCGATATGCGAGGTGTTTCTATCTAATTGGAATAAAGGTTATATGCGATAGGTATTTTGAATACGGGTGGAGTAATCTTCTGAAAGAAGTTTTTAGATCTTTATTTAAGGGGTCCGGTAGAAAAACCAAACGCAGGGACTGAATTAGTTAGCAGAACTTTTAGAAACAGAGTTATTTAAAAACAAAAAAAACAGTCTTTTCGGGAACGGAACTTTATCATGCATAAAGCGAAGTTAAAGCAGTTTTAGTTTAGGGATTCAGCGAAACCTTTAAAAATAATTTGTGGGCGGGGGGGATTTTTCAGTAAATGATGATGGTAAATTAGACAATCACTTTGGATACAACAACGAATCCGCCTATCACAAAAAAACAGAGGTTTTTTGCTGGCCTGTGGCTAAAAGAAGCGATCGAGGAAAATAAGCAAAGCCAAGCGGATAAATAAAACGGTTAAACAAAGGGGGGAAAAGGGAATAATAATAAAAAATCGATTTAAAGCTGATGATTTCGTAAAAATATATCGTTATTTAAAAAATAATTATTTCAATAAAGGACACATTAGAATTAAACTAATACATCATTTAAAACCATAGTGATTATAATCACTGTTTGCTGGACATAAATCAGAAACATTAGAAGAAAAAATATTAAAATTATTTTATGAGCAGGAGTTACAAAAGGGAAAACATATTTTAATTAAAGTGCTCAATAAATATTAAAATGTCCATAAGGTACATTTGATATTTTATATCCACCGAATATAACTTTTCATCTAAAGGAGATAATAAACATTATTAGCATGATTAAATGTATAATTACTATCAAAAAATTTCAACTTTTCATCTTGTTCAGAAGAAGGAAAAAGGATACCTGTATTTACTCAACTCAGGGATGCTGAGTTTGAATCTAAACTTTTACTTCATCACGTCCAGTTTGGTTTGTTGTTTGTGGAAATTTGAAAACTTTAGTTTACGTAATAAGTATTATATTTGCGTAAATTACATTGGCATAAATGGAAACTAAACGGCAGAGAGGACGTGAGTAGTCGGCAGCCCCTCTGACTTAACGAGAAGTGTGTCTTCTTGGATTTCCGTTTGTATCCGATAGATGTACCACGCTGCAGCATCCGGCATACGTCCGCTGCTATTCCTTTCTTGATAGCCATTCCTCATGATGACGATGTCTTGAGGCAATCGCTGGCCGCGCTCATCCCTAAAATCTCCCAGGTTTGTAAGGGAAAAGAAATTAGAGATGTGGGCGAAGAAAATGACGTTCAGTGACATTCGGCAGCCAGCGGCTCCTGCACAAACTCAACGTAATTTTCCGCCTTTTGGCTACCCAAGAAATTGTTACAAACGGTTTTGAAAGACATCCCCTCGTCTGCCAGAACTTCACGGGCCTGAGCTCTCACGAAAACTCCTCTCTTCAGTTTAGCACCACTGATGCTCGGGAATTTCTGACTGAGATACTTGAAACCTCCACCAACTTCAGGCGATGCCCTCCAATCTTAGCTTGATGTGCAGTGGTACCCATTCTGTGAGTTCACAAGAGACTCATGTTGCACATTTGAATGTAATTCTCACGTGGAGCCCACTCTTTTCTCTGGTAATGTTCTTTTATGGCACGGACACACAAAAGAAACAAAGTTATGTAAAACTATTTGCATGTCCATCAGATCTCCACATATGAGCAACTGAAATTCGGTGTATTTGATCAGATTAATTACCACAACTGCATTCTCATAGGTCCTTTTAGATGAACTGAGTGAGCCATTGGAACGCTGGGTATCTGTTTTCCATTTTTAAGTAAAACAGCTTTCAAACTGTTTTCGGAACTGTCAATGAAAAGACATCTCAGATGGATCGCGCTTATGGTTTAGTGCATCGAATAGAACCTTTCATATCACAGCAGTAACACACTGACTGCTCCACATTGAAAAAACAACTGGGTGAAATTCTCATCACGTTTTCTTGAGAAAGTTACATTAGCAACCTTGTGCAGGTGATTTCACTGCTGCAAGCCCATAAAAACAAGAAAGACAGCCAAAAACCACGCATTCCTATAGTAAACACTCAGTAAAGTTCAAGTACCTAGGTGTAATCGGTATTTGAAAACTAAACGTGATAGAATTTCAGATCGGTAATCGAGCTTCCTTCAGCTGGTAAGAAACACCCAGTATAATTCTTGAACCAAACGCCTTTTAACTAAACGTGTTTTAGCGAACTAATTAAGGCAGATATATAATTTTATAGTTTTAAATCCTTTTTAATGCATATTTTAAAAAAAAAATTGCTTTACAATTACTTTTTCATTCAATGAATACATTTTAGATCTAAGTTTACAAAATCTATTTATTATTTTACCGCATACTCATCCTACATTCTACAAAAAAACTTTATCACTGTTTTTTTTTTTGTTTGTTTAAGAGGTTGATTGAAACCATAAAAGTCAAACTAATATATATATATACCTACTTGTATATCTTCTTATATCTTTGGTTTTTATGTCATAGCATAAATAATTTGTGTCTAGAAATAACAATGTTAAATTATATCTGTACATCAGTTTCATAACATTAAAGTGAAAATCATGCATTTGGTATTTTTTTAAGTAATATTTATATTGTAGTATCGTGTAATTATATTAACATATTGGTTTTTATCGGGGTTGTGAAAACTCTTGTTGCAGTTCTTTGTATTTTTTTAAATTTTCCGTAGTTTTATTTTATAAACAGGTTTATTCCTTTAGTCTTTTCAAAATAATAATTTGTAGAATTAGGTCTTATATTTAACTCACTATAGGGCTTAGTTAAGATAACTGATAAAAACTAGTAGCTCTAAGTATTTTTGTTATCTGTGTTGAGGCAAATGAAACTGAAAATTTCTATGATGTACAGCATAAGTTTTTTGATAGCAGGTTTACATCTGAGTTTATTTTTTATCATTTTATCTTGATAAGGCGAAAGCCATTCCTTTTGTGAAAGCTTTTCTACAGCTAACCGAGAGTTTCCATGGTAATTATGTAATTCTTATGAATATTTTTATAATGATTTACATTGTGAATATATTTTTTTCTTAAAGGCCGCATCAGTAGATACGAAAATAAGCACACATCAAAATTTTTACAAGGAATAATTTTTTTTAAAATTTCAATCTTTTATGTCTCTTATGCCAACAATGCTTAACCAACGAATCAATGGAACGAGGTCGTCTTGAGGCGCATTTGAAGGCGAAACATAGTGCGTATGTAAATTCAGATTTGAATTACTTCAAATCTTTAAAGAATAAGTTTGAAAAAAGATCAACAATAAAGTCTCTGTTCACTGCACAAACTGTTACTATCAGTCGTACTCTTGAGGCAAGTTATGAAATTTCTTTACTCATTGCTAAATCTGGAAAAAATCATACCATAGGGGAGGATTTAATTAAACCATCAATATCTGCATTTCTTAAAACAGTTCTGGAAAAAGATGTTAAAGCCATGCCACTCAGTAACGACACTGTTAGGAGGAGAATAGATGAAATGAGTGAAGATATTGAAACACAACTTGTTGAAAAGCTGAAATCAAGAAATTTCTCAGTACAAATGGATGAATCAACTGTGAGAGGCAGTGAGGCCTTATTGCTAACTTATGTAAGATATATTGATAAAGGTGAATTTGTTGAAGAAATGTTATTCTGCAAATCTTTAGATACCACCACTACCGCCGCTGATATATATATATAATAAACTAAAATACTACTTAGATATCAATAATATACCAATGGAAAACAACATCTTGTGCAGCTGATGGTGCTCCTGTTATGATGGGCAAGAAAAATGGCTGCTTAAAATTGATGAAAGATGAGAATCCGGAGATGCTTCTTGTGCACTGTGTTATTCATAGAGAGAACTTCGTGTCAAAAAATATTTCTCCTGTACTTAATGAGGTACTGAAATCAGTTATAAAATCTATCAATGCTATCAAAACTAATGCCAAATGTGAGCGTCTTTTCGAGAAATTTTGTGAAGATAACAATTCAGACTATGTGAGACTTTTACTTCACACTGAGGTACAGTGGCTTTCGAAAGGGAATTGTTTGAAAAGATTCATGGAACTGTTTGATGAACTTAGTGGCTTTCTAAGTGACAAGCCTGAAATGAAGCACCTGCTAACCGTTGATGGAAAAGCTTTTTTGAGTTATTTAGCAGATATTTTCGAAAAACTGAATATGTTGAATAAACAACTTCAAGGAACAAATAAAACACTTGTTGATGCAAAGGCGAAGATATTTGGCTTTATTTCATTTATCGAGTTTTGCCAAAAAAATATTTCTGACAAAAATTTGACCAATTTCATTGGCTAAAAAAATGTGAGCCGACTGAGGCTACTGTGCTTGTCATTGTGGATCATCTGAAAATATTGGCCTCTGATTTTAAAGAAAGATTTTCTGATTTAAAACAGATTAATTTCCCATCGTGGGTGATGCAGCCAGTGCTTGTGGATTATTTATCTGATGTTTAAGTGCAGTACCAAGAAGAACTCTCGGAAATAAAAAATGATGAGTCAGTTAAAACTTTATTCAACATAAAAGGAGCGATGGCATGGCTTTGTGAAGAGACAGAAACTAAATACCCAAATTCAACTAGCTTTGCAGGGAAACTGTTGTTACCGTTTCCATCTTCATATTTAGCTGAATGTGGTTTTAGCGTTGTAAATGATTTGCTACTGAAGAAAAGAAATTCACTGGATATCAGTAAACGAGATTTGAGACTAAAGCTGACTAAATTAGTGCCTAATATAAAATCTCTTTGCAGCAGGCATGAAGCACAAGGGTCTCACTAACATTATTCCGCTTTTCTTGAGGTGTTCTCAAATGGCATTTTGCATTTGATGGGAACCTATACTTTATTGTACAGTAATTAAAATGATCAAATAAGCTTCCATTCAAATTAGTTTGTGTTCATAGCACATTTCAGTTTTCTATTACATGTTTTGAATTTTTATTTGCTGTTTTTGTATGAGACAATCCACAAATATTTTCATAAATATAGAAATTTTCTCTCTCTTTATTACCTGTGAATTCTCTCTTATTATCATATGTATCATTATTAAAATCTAATACCACTTAATATTTTTTCTTACAATTTTTTTCAGTAATTTCTTGCTCAAAACTTTAACTCTTTTGTTTATTTCATTTTTCATGGATGCCATGTTCTTTTGAAGCTTGTTTAAACCAAGGTATTGGCTTTTAAGCTTCTTCAGCTGAAATGGAGTTAACTTTTTAAATGATAAGAATTATATATCACCACATGGGGGCATCAGGATTTTAGAGGTGATTAGGTGAGGCATGGCCCAAAAAAGGTTGAGAACCACTGATATAGAGTAACGAATTACAAAAATTATGAATCTGAATTTTAAATGAAAGGTATTATTTATTATGTTGCATTAAACAAATAAGTATGAAAGCAGCGACAACGTCTTATTTAATATTTATATGTTTGATGAAGATAGCAACAAAGTTGTACTACAAAGAATTACAAATCTAAATAATGGCAAAAAACACATGTATATCTCTTGTTTATTATAAATAAAATCAAATTCGTTATAGACTAATTAAAATATATATCTACAGTAATTAGAACACAAATATCAAAGCATAAATGAAAAATCTTTATATGCCTTAACTGTTTAATAAATTATAAAGTTCAGAAAGGACTTATAAAACATAAGGAAACATTTGGTAACATTTAATAGGCATGAATAACTTTATTGTCGGAGACAACCACTGAACTAGGAGCACTGGACATAATATGTTATTTAAAATTTAGTTATCTCAATCATATACCCACTATATTTCATATTTATCTGATTACGATGAATATTTTTTTCTTTGATTTAGCTAACAAAGTCTCTATCTGTATTATGCCGCAAACATCCGTAAAGTACATTTCTTTTAAAAGATCTGTAGATAAAGAGCTAGCTTATGATGATAAATCAATAACTAAATGTTTTAATGTTACATATTTAAATTCTTTTAAATTTGTGGGAACGATATTAGAAAAGCTTGTGGAAAATCTGTAACCAAACACAATTTAGGAGAAAGATTCATTTTAATAAGTATAATGTGGCTACTGATGAATTAACTAAAAACATTTGTTAGAATTAATTAGATAAAAATACGCATCTCAAGTTCAGATTTTAAGTATTTAACAAAATTATGTCAAAAGTACAATATCTAAACTTCAGGATTATATAGCAATATCTACTTAAACTTTCGTCTTATTTTTGGCTGATATATTTGAAAACTTCAGAATTGTATGTCAAAAAGCTTAAATTAAATCCATGTCAGCTATTTTCAAATCTTCTCTGCCCTGACATATATATATATATTTTTTTTGAGATGGCTAAAATAAAATTACATTTTAAACATATTGTGTATAATACGTTATTAGGTTGTTAATGTTAGAACAAGGGATGAGGGAAAGGATCTCTACGGTACAACATAAGCATGCTGTATTCAATAAACCCTATGTAGATATATTTAAAGACTGATGGGAAACTTCTCGAATAATCTAACATTGATGTAATTGTTAGAAAAAAGGAACAAATCTTAGAGATGCTATAAAATTAGAGGATCAAGACTGTGATTTTTTAAATATAAATTATAAAAAAAGCTAAAGAAAAATCTTACATTAGTTACTTAAATCAAAATAATTTCTACGGTTGGGCTATGTGACAACCGCTCCAAACGGATGGATTTAGGTGGGATAAATCACAACGTTTAGCTCACTATAAAAGGATATGTTCATGAGGATTAATCTCGTTTCACGATTTGGTGAAATATATAAAGTAGACTTACAACAAGCAAAAGTTTACATAACCATCACGTAAACTTTCTGTTAGCTATAGAAAAGTTTCTTACACAAAGAGAATGCCTTTCACATTAACTAAATAAGATGATATAATATAAACTCAGATGTAAACCTACTATCAAAAATTGTTAAACACTCTTAATAATAAAAGAATTATAGTGTGCATTATAGAAATCTTCAATTTTATTTGTAAAATATGGACAACAAAAATAAATAGAGCTATTACTTTTAATGAATTATCTTGGCTAAGCCCTATAATGAGTTAAGTAGATATAAGACCGAAATCTACAAATGATTTTAAAAGAAACTTTTATAAGTTATTGAATAAGTCTGTTTATAAAAACTATAGAAGATTTAGGAAAACAAAGAGCTGTACAAATTTTACAATCCTAGAGCTACTTTAAAAGCCACATGTTAATAAAATTATACGATATTACACTACAATTATTAATGACGAAAACTTAACTCTCTTACAAATGAAAAATAAAGTTGTAAACTTTAAAAAACATTTTACTTAAGAATGCACATTTTTTGATTATTCAAAATATTTAATGTATGATTTTTACTTTAATGTCATAAAATGAAAAATATAAAAAATAAGTTAAAACTATTCTTTTCAGATAGAGATTCTTTATGCTACCAGAAAAACAGAAGATATATACTTGAAGATATGAAATAGAATATGGATCTTTATCACACCTTTTTCCTATTCAGTAAACCATTCCTTTCAAATAAAAGGACATAACAAATTTATAGGCGAGATGAAGGAGGAAAATACAGGAAAAAATAATCATTAAACTTTGTGGACTATCTCAAAATTGCTAATCAGAAGATTGCAAAAATTTCCTTCATAATTTTGTAAATTTCAGCTATAGAACTCTTATACAAAGCTAAGCACTGATAGAATTTTTGAAGGAATCTAAATCTTGCCATCTGTGGATCAGCTAAAAGTCAACTGAAGTTCCAAAGTAAAAATCCACGAATATGGCTAGAACAAGTCGATTGTTAATAAACAGAAATTGACAAAATTAAATTGCAAACGAGAAAAAAATTAGCAAAGCTCCAGACTAGATATAATTACAAATTCCGATACAAATCTTGATGATCGAACCACATCAAAAGTTCACCAGTTAAATCAACAGTGACAGTTATCGACATTGGGATTGTTCTGAATTAGCAACAAGAAACAAAACAAGCTGCAGATCCTCGATAGCAGTAAATCTTCGATTTAAAAAAGGTTTGTAAAATGAATTTTTAAAATCTATAATTTAAAAAATTAAAACCAAAAAATTAAACAGATAACTTATATAATACAGAAAAATACATAAAATATAAACTTAATTAGATCTAAAAAAACGGTTCATACAATTAATTTCACTAATACTGCATTCTCCCCCTCGAAGATAAGATGTCAACTTTACCTTATCAATATTTCATTTTTCATTAATTTAGTAGCACCTTTGGTGGAGCACATTGTTGGACAATCAAAACTTTTAATGAGACAAATAAAAATGTTAATGAAACTCTGGTAATCCGTGCTTATAATTCGAACTTAATATTTTTTCATCTAATGCTTTCATTTTATATGTACAAGAAAAAATGTGATTAATTTTTTTACGATTTTAAATATTTTATCAGTCCAATGTCTATTGGGTACTTTTTCAAAATTTTATCTATAATGATATCGTACTGAATCGCTATCGCTAAATAAACTACATTTTGTTATTTCTTTCTTTCCTTGACAATGTACCTGCTCTGCTACATGCTTCTTTCGGCGACATACCAATTTAAGCATTTTAGTTATTATACTCATTCTTTATTATATCTAAAATACTTAACCAATCACTATTATTTAAACTTTTTTCTACAAACTACAGCAGCTTTAATCGTGTTATACGCACCGTGAAGTTTTAAAAATTGTTTTCACGTATTTTTTTTTCCCATATCGGTCTATAATTTATTCGGTTTCCCACTCGTCTATTTAAATAAAGATTTAGATGTTTCTCTTAAAGATTTTTCTGTTTTATTTTTTTTTTAAAAAATTATTCCATGCTACTTATAAAATACATTACAGTTAACATAGACTTGTAACTTTTATTCCATTTCGGAAAAGCTTCCATGTCAATTAAATCTGCCAACCAAATATCATTTACTGAATACACAAACACTCGTCCAGTCTTGGGTGGTCTATACAAACCAGTTTATGCTGGCCTTTAGCTGGTAAGGGCTAATGTCATCAAATGTTTTGGTTTCTTGTTATAATTTGAACTGTAACCAGTAACCCCTTTTGTGGTAAACGTATTACCCATAGTAAAACCTCCAACAGATAATTTAATCATTGTTGCTATTGCAGTTTAAACTAAACCTATATTATTTGTCTCTTTTAAAATAGCATTCTGAATATTACTAAATTATTAAATGAGTTTGTCTGCCTCTAATACCACTGCGGTACCACATTATATTTAAATCATGTTTATAGCATGCTCGATCGACTTTACTAATAGGTTTATTATCAAGTTTCCGAACCTCAGTAGTTATATCCAGGTAAATGTTTTCATTATAATATTTACCCCAAGGAAAACCAGGAAGTTTTTCAAAAGATAACGTGTCACCCCCTCCATCCCTAGACATTTTAATCCTGAGACAAAAAACATTTTTTTTAAAATTTTTCTAACAAATTTGACATTCTTACCTTACTCAATTATTCTTACCAAAATTTTTTTTATTTTTAAAATTAGTTTTAGTTTTACATTCTAAACGATACATTTTATACATATTTAATATACAGGGTGATTGAAAAGTAAGCCCCTATTTTAAAATACTTATAATTTATCCTATTATTGTAATATTTTTCTCAATTTTTTTGTGTATGTTCCATGATGTATGGGAATTAAATTTATGTTCTTGTTTTCTTTTCAGATCGATTATTGTGTTTGAAATTTGGAAGCCCTACAAACATGGCTGGACGTCTTACCCTACAGGAACGTGCCCAGCTAGCAGCACATTACGAAGTTTGGGGATCCGTTGTTCAAGTGCAAAGATGGTGGAGGACCAGTAAAGGAAGACATGCTCAAGTTGACGCTAAGACGATCAAGAATTGTCATGCAAAACTCATTGCTACAGGATCTGTGGCTGATACTCGAAGAAGAGGTCGCCCTTCCAATTCCACTGACCCGGAGGTAGTACAAGTTGTTCAAAAAACGTTTACTCATAGCCCGAAACGGTCAATTCGACAAGCAGCAAGGGAAAGTGGGCTCTCCTTTCACTGTGTATGAACTGTGCTCAAAAAGGAGCTTAATTGGTGTGCTTGGAAGCCGCACTACTGTCAAGCACTCTCTGCCAAAGACTGCAACATTCGTATGGAGTTTGGGGAGGTGATGATGGCTTGGTATGAAGATTGGTCTGATCTCTTTAAAAATATCCTCTGGAGTGATGAAGCGGTATTCCACATCAGTGGGTTTGTGAACTGCCACTGCTGGGCGGGAGAAGATCCTCGTATTACCTCTGAAAAAATGCAAAATCGGCCCAAGGTAACGGTATGGTGTGGAATGACCTCGGACAGAATTGTGGGTCCCTTTATCCTTCGCGATACCATGAATTCCGAAAGGTACTTCACCATGCTGAGAGATGAAATCTGGCCAGTTATCAGTACATGGGAGAATATTGAAGATTTGATTTTCATGCAAGATGGCATTCCTCCACATTTTGCTATTGTTGTTCGTGAATGGCTGAATGCCCACTTACCTGGGAGATGGATGGGTCATCGTGGTCCGCATGAGTGGCCAGCCAGAAGTCCTGACTTAACACCCTGCGACTTTTTTCTTTGGGGTTGGTTAAAGGAGCAAGTCTACTCTACCAAACCAACAACCTTGGAAGAACTTGAAGGGCGAATACGAGAAGTTATGTCTTCCATCCCACAAGAGTTCCTTGTGAAATCAGTTGACGCGGTTCCCAGGCGGCTTGAGAAGCTGGTAGCGAATGCTGGCGCCCATATCAAATTTTAAATAAAACTCCATGCTATACACTTTCTTATCATATTCATTTCTTGTAAGAATTGTAGTTCAGAAATAAATTACAAGTACTTAATAATAGGGAGTTACTTTTCAATCACCCTGTATAAATTAGTTTAATTGAAATGGAAATGATTACTTTTTAGATAGTTCAAATTCTGCTTTGAGGTCATCAGACAATTCTGTTAGTGATTCAGTAGGCATCTCTGCTGATTCCGTGAATATTGAAAATGATTTATGTGAGCTTGAAATTAGACAAATTACATTAAATGAAGATAAAATAGGCTGTTAAAACTTAGGAAATTTTACAGTTAAATTAATGGATTATAAATAATGAAGATTTTTTTTAAAAATTACCTAAAGAAATACGCGGATTGATTATAGAAAGAGGATGCGGCCAAATCTCTCTATTTATGCGTATGTTGTTGGACTCAGGGCTCTTATATTATACACTTTTGGAATATCTCTACAACAATCTGTATTTGAAATAATAAAAAGGGGATTTACCAATAAGTTTAATAAAAACAAATAAATAAATATTTTTACAAACTAAACCCTTATGAAATAATAGATGAGGGGACAAAAAACGAAAAAGCAATAGATGTAGAATACCTAGTAGTCTCAAATTATATTCATGGTTTAAAAGAGATTGATTTAAATTTTATAAATATGTTTATTTTTTATGATCTTATTTGTGACAAAAGTCAAACAAGTACCGAACCGTTTTATAATAAAAGTAGATAATTCTGAGAAATATGATATAATAATATTGATACTTTTTATATTTCTCAGAATTATCACAAACCTCCATGTTAAATCATAAGAAATAATCCACCTGTTACTATCTTCTTTGCATTATCTAAAAACGATCTCCAATATATTTTGAATTTCTTGGATACTAAAGGTGACACTTTTGGAATTTAAAAGTTGATATAGATAAATCATTTGATAAATATGAAGAATGATATTTCAAGTTCAATAAATTTTAGTATTCTACTTAAATAACACTTATGTAGGAAGCTTTTTCATATAGTCAAACGATGTTGTAAGATACCGATAACATTGTTTAAAATACTGTAGGATGCACGCTTGATTGATTTTTAATATATTCTAAATATCGTTTTATAAAATTTTTAGAAATGAGAAAGGAGTTAAAAGTTTGATAGATTTTATCTTATATAAAAATAAATTGGAGAAAAAGTTTCTTGATAAAGAATAAGTGAGCAGGATATTTATATCAAACCAACAAAATTATTTCAACCAATTACAAATACTAGCACCAGCTTCTCAGAGTCTAGATGTGGTATTTCAGCACTCTTAATACCAACAGATAGTCCAAACCAGTTTCTTTATTAATCCCGCTGATTTTTTAAAAATATATGACAAGATATAAGTAAGTTCAGATAATGTAAATTATTAGGCTTTAAGGATAATCAGTTTGCATTTGACCTACAGCGGTTAGAATCTAACAAATATTCAGTAGAAGTGTGTACCACAGAATTATTCCCTAAAATTTGATGCTGATAATGACCGTAAAAATGACACCATTAACATAAGAGAAAACCAGACAAAAGTATTTTTTACCGAAGAAGATATTAAAAATTATCTAACAATTTAATATAAACCTTAGCTATTTACCAAACATTGACGATGCACGAAATAAAATTACGTTAAAGCAGATATCATAATTGGAACAAAATTTATTGCTCTAGAGCTAAGACGAAAAGGGTTAATCAAGTGTCCAGTAAAAGATTAATCCAGTCTAAGTTAAATTAGATTACAGATAATAAGACAACAATATTTTGATGAAGGCGTTTTAATCCTCATGTTCGAATGCCATAGTTAATTGAAAGACTTGGTTTAGATTTTTCAGCTAAATAAGCTAGAAATAATAATGCTTTTAATGGAATAGATGTAAGTGATCATTAATTATTTAAATTAAATTTAATAGATAAAACTAATTCTTAAACGTTATAAATGATTGAATAACTATTGTGTAAAATAGGGAAGAAAGCACTGAACAGTTAGTAAAACCTATAGATTCTTTTGTCTTGTCATCATAAACTACAAATTTAAACAGGTTTTTTTTCCCCTGACACTAAATATAACTCCCATAAAACAATACCAACCTACCCAGAAGTTAGTCTACGACGTATTAATCTGTTTAAAATGTTAGTATTACAAAATAATACTTTAAAAATAGTGCTGATATTTAAAATACCTTGACAGCAATGATTTTAGATACGGCTTCGAATAAACTTACACAAATTAACCGCAAATTTCAAAGACATAAAAATTAACAATGACTGGAATTCAAAGAATAAAGAATATTATATTACCATTGAAGCTAATAGCACAACTCTCAAATATATTATTGTTATTAGTTTTAATTATGCAAAAAAAGAATTGAAAAACTCTTTTAAGATGTAACGCCAAAATTCTGTTTTCTGGTTATGATGAAAATGATAACCCAGTTAATATTTTGTCATTTAATTGTATTCTTGTACTTTGTGTTTTAAAAGTTCATATTTGAATGGACATATCCCTGAAATGTGCTTCATATTATCCAAATGTTTCACTTGTATATTTAATATTTTAATAATGTTAAAATGTTCATGATTCTTTAAAAGTAAACACAAAATAATAAATAATAATTCTAGTAATTCTAGCATTAAAAATTCTACCAGTTCGAAGATTAATTCAAAACGTAAATGTTTCCATTGCTTGGATCGGGAACAAAAGATTTACGTAAAAATCAAAAAATATTTTTAAAGCAAATAAAATAAAAGAAAAAGATTTCAGAAATTCAACTGATATTACTATAAAATCAGCTAGGTTGTTTATAGGCTTGTGTATATTAAATGTAATATATTGACATATGAACAAATATGAAGTTATGAGAATGAGACTAAAACATGGACAAATGTAAATAAATCTAGTGCAGAAGTTGATATTGCAATTAAAAATCAAGAATTTTTTTTCTGCCACGAAATTGAACTAATGTTTGAAGGCGAAATTTTAAAAGCTATAATACAATTGTCCTGTAAACTAAAAGTAAGTTATAGTATTTATTTTGGTAATAGACAACGCGATCCGATTGAAGATTAGCAAATAATAATTTTTATTGGAAATTGACTATTATTTAAACAAGAAAAGAAAAGCTTAGATATTTTTTTAACATTTTAAATTGCTAAAATAATAGCCAGAAGATCAAATTCTTCTATATCTAATAAATATTCAATTACCAACGGTTATGTTCTTTTTTAAATAATTATAAATACGGCGCACCTGATCTAAAGCTTAGATTCAAGATAAAATAATTTTGGTAGAATTATAAAACAAATGAAATGCAATAGATAATTTTCATAATACGTCTTCTGAAACAGGTGGTTGGTTTCCGGTAATCCAATTACACCTTTTGAGTTTTAAAATCCCTACTCTGAATGTTAGATATAAGTACATAATCAGAAAGGTTAATAAATAGCATCGCTTATCTAAAGATTAATTCTTTTTTTAGACAAAATTGTTCTGCAGATACTCAGGTTTATGTAGTTGTTTCGTCATACAGAATTATAAATGTATAGACAGATGGTAATGAATTAAACGGTTTAAAATTTTTTAAAATATTCTTGCTAAATAAATAAAGCAATACATTTTCGTGAATTCTTAATAGGTGAACAGTAAAACCAACTTGTAGGGGGTATTTTTATGGGGTGAATAAAAACCAATTTCCCACCGATTTTCCTATTCTTATTAAGAATAAACAAAAATAAAAATAAAAAGACTGACGGCTTTGATTCATAACTTGAAATGACCCAAAATGAACTACATTGCGATGCAAGAAAGGCTTTTACTTGTTCCAACTAGATCTAAGGAAATTTACTTCTTAAAGTATTCTTTTTAGTGGTTTTAATCAAACTGAACATCTATCCAAATTTGTAGACTGTGCTACGACATTATTCTAATAAAAAACTTGCATAAATTTAATAAAAATATTTATGAAGATAATACTGAACTTTGCTAAAGTTTTAAAAAAAAGTTGATTGATGTTTTTTATGTTATTTTACTAAGTCTGTTAAATACTGGGGAAAAAATCATTTTACCATCTTTAGTTGCAATAGCGATGTGTTTCCTTTGAGGACTAGCACGTATTAGCTTGAATTCTGATCTTGGGAGTGGCTTGTATGTAAAATGTGGTAATGCAAGTACATAGGGTGCAATTGGTATTATAGATACAAATATTTTTAAAATGTTAAATAATAAATATTTACTTAATGGTACTTTAAAAGTGGATGGACAAAATTAGATATTTTGGTAATGGTTTTATTATATGGAACTAATTCGTCATTTTAAAATATCCCAAATATTGGTGCTATTCTTTAATTATTAAATGAAAAGATTTTTATTAAACTCTGTTATAAGGAAACGTGTTTAAAAAATTAAAACAATTTAAAAGTTTTTATAAAATATAATGTGATGTTTTAAATTTATATTAATTTAAAATCGTGGTACGTATATGAATTGATGATATAAAATTAAGAGTGTTTCATGGGTTGGTTCCTTCTACTAATTTTTAAAAAAATTTTTTAAAATTTTTTGAAGGGCAGTTTTAATGGTTTGAAGTTTAAGATAGAAAAAGTATTATTTGCGGGCATTTATGTTTAAATTCTTTGATCGAGTTGCTAAAATTATGACAAAAACTAATAATTTATGCAAACAGATCAAAGCTTTCAAAAACTGATTTTAAAGGTCTTAAATGAGTAAAATGGAAAAGATAGATGAACCGAAACCTCTAGATAATCGTAGATTTACAAATTTAGTGTAGTTCAGAATTAAATGAAATAAATATACGATTATATTTTGAAAATCTATTCAAGATTATTATATCTTATAATAGTGGAAAAAAAGCACACTAAGGTGATTTATATAATTATTATTACGCTTCTTTCACAAGAAGCGCTATATTCATGTCTATTTTTTCCCAATTAATAGTTACATTAATTATTGCTAATTCGCTTGGTATGACATTTATAATAACTGTATTATCAAGCAAGTTAAAGATACACAAGAAAAGGTAGAATATCAAAAAATCAGTTGTAAATTTAAGGAAACCAAGATATACTCTGTTGTATAATTTCGTGTAATGGTTCTTTAACTAAAGAAAGATACAAGTTATTTAATAAAATAGTTAAACTTTGTAGATAGTCTGGGGAATCAAGTAAATCTGCTTATAGGATTATAGGATTACACCAAAGTTTCTATTTAATTTTAAGTATTAAATGAGTGTGAATAACTTCGGTTTTAGTCAGAAAGGATAAATTAGTATCTCTAGTTAATTTTATAAAAAATAACAAGACGATTTAAGTTTAATGGGAGAAAATTTGAATTTAGATAATTACAGAACTATAAACATTAACGAAGCTGCTAATTCTAACGACAAAGTTAATAAAACATATGTAAATAATCTAGTATAACAGAAAAATATATTTTAGATATAACAAAATTCTGAAAGTAATCATGTTAATAATGTAAATGACTTTTGAAGCTTTGACAAAAATAATAATCGGATTTCAAGTACTGGAGTCGGAAATGATATTTTGCATAATGCATTGATACCTCTTATTACGGTGGAGGATTATACATTAATAGGTGAAAAGGAGAGTAAATATCCATTCAATAACAGATACAAATAGGAAGCTTAAATTTCTTTTTCAATATTTAAAGTTTATATAGAAAATCAAATCTGGATTTTGCATGATAAAATAAGTTATGACAGTAATACTGCATACTTAATGTAGAATTTAAACTTAAGAAAGAATTACGAATACTGCACGTGTAGCTAATTATAATGGTGCAACAACTAAGAGGTTTTGTTTGTAATTGGAAAATGTAATAGTTTGACGAAATGATAGATATAGGGCGTCAACTAGTAACTCCGTTGTGGCTAGTAAACCTTACGTAGATAATCAAATAGGCTGCAATCGTTTTTCGAATAATTTTATTATGGTAAAATAACTGATTTAAGTGCCCATACTAACAATAATGAGGCAACAACAAAGGGGTATTATGAAGGTGGTTTATCGTGTGCTCAAAAAAAAAAAACTCCAAAGAGAAAATAAATATAAACAGTGACAAAATTACAGATTTGGCTCCTCCGATATGTAGATAAAATTCTGGAAATAAAACATCAATGATTTTCTGGTTCAACTATCTGGAGATTCAAGTTATTTAATATTTGAAGGTTCCGACGGTATAACAGGTAATATAGATACGTACCAAATATTTATATCACAGCTTCAAAAATACCACCATCTAGCGATGGAAATCATTATATTTATTCGGTAATTAAAAAGTGCTTAAGATTTAAAATTAAAACAAGCAATGCACATCTCCCCCCCCACTTTTTTAGTAATAGAGGTGTCAGATTTATTAAAGATGACTCGTACTCACCGAACGGGTAATAATCAAGACAAACTAGTTGGAAAATTAAGCGTAAATACAAACAGTTTTGGTTCAGCTTTATATAGAAGTTGTGAATTATTTAAAACAAACTTAAACGATGACTTGTATTCTAACTTCAAGAGTGAGTGCTGGTGCGGTGTTTGAGAAAGTGGGCCAGAGGTTTATACGGGCTGGCTGGCTTCCACGTCACAACGTTACCATGTACACGACGTGGGTCGGGAGCTTCCATGCCGACTACCACCAAAACTTAAATCGTTGCGCGGAAGATGGTAGTCTCCCTTGTTTTGTGAAAAAGACGCGATGACATCAGATGTGTTTATTAGACAGCGGCGCCATTAGATGAAAAACAAACGAAGATTGTTTCGATGATGCAGGGATATATATATATAAATACATCGTTTTTTCTTTAAAACCCTACTATAGTGTTGCTTCGCTGTTGCACCCATCCTTTATCTGCTAGTAAAACGTCGGGGCTTTGCAGGAAAAAATTCTGATGGAGGATCGAAGCCGGGGCCCATTGCAGATATTCCGTTCTTACTTCCGTTATGGGGCCCAATGCAGAGATTCCGTTCTTGCTTCCGTCATGGGGCCCATTGCAGAGATTCCGTTCTTACTTCCGTCATGAGCTCATTGCAGAGATTCCGTTCTTACTTCCGTCATGGGGCCCAATGCAGAGATTCCGTTCTTACTTCCGTCATGGGGCCCAATGCAGAGATTCCGTTCTTACTTCCGTCATGGGGTCCATTGCAGAGATTCCGTTCTTACTTCCGTTATGGGGCCTATTGCAGAGATTCCGTTCTTACTTCCGTTATGGGGCCCATTGCAGTGATTCCGTTCTTATTTCCGTTATTCGAGACTCGGGACAGCAAAACTGCAAGTAAATGTTTACTTATCTGCTTCGAATTGTCAGTGTAGAATTGTTGCATTATTTATTTATCTATTTATTTACTTATTTATTCAACGCGGATGTATATGGGCTTTTTTATGAGTGAAAATCCCTACTAGGGGGCGCGCTGCCGTTGTCGTTGGTTCTCGTGTTGATGGCCGCTGTTTCTACAGTCCAAGCTGATATCAGCTGCTGCTCCACTTCAGAGCGACACTTTCATGAGTACTGACACAGGTTATCCCATGCATGTGTTTTGCTCTGAAACAGAGTCGACGAAAAATTATTCTTACCCCTTTAATGATTGCTTAAAAACAACAACAACAACAACAGACCAACGTGACGTCGTATTTATGTCATCAAATAAGAAAGATACCAAACGGCGTGAACACCGTGGGGATTTTATCGCCCCCCCATACTTTTGTGACAGAGGATACTAGCCGGTTTTGGCGACTGCGAGTTAATGAATCTATTTCCACGCTTGATTTGACTCGATTTAGGCTCTGATATGCGCCGAAACAGAGCGCGATAGCCTAAATAATTTAGAGGGGTATGGTGAGCAGATGTCTGACGTGGTGTTGGTCTGATGAGTTTGCGAGAAAGAAGCAAACTATCCGGAAAAAGCTACATTTGCGAGCCGGTATAAAGCAATAATGTAAGACTGGATGTCGCGAGTGAGAATTAGCAAACAACCTAATCTATTCCTTAACTGTTTGTTTTTTTTTTAATTTTCTGTTACTTCATTATGAGAGAGAGAGAGAGAGATGAGAGAGAGAGAGAGAAGAGAGAGAGAGAGAAGAGAGAGAGAGAGAGAGAGAGAGAGAGAGATGGAGAGAGAGAGAGAGAGAGAGAGAGAGAGAAGAGAGAGAGAGAGAGAGAGAGATGGAGATAGAGATGGAGAGAGAGAAAGATGGAGATAGGGATGGAGAGAGAGAGAGATGGAGATAGAGATGGAGAGAGAGAGAGATGGAGAGAGAGAGAGATGGAGATAGGGATGGAGAGAGAGAGAGAGAGTGTGTGTGTGTGTGTGTGTGTGTGTTATATATGAGTTTTTAGCTCGCTATATAAAAATTTTCGATGTAGCAAAATACGAAAAAAATATATGGAAGAGTTGGGTTGATGATATCTGTGGCAACGCCAGCAAACGTCTCAGTCGATCATCTACGCTTCTCGCTCACTTCGGACACCCGTCTTCTTCATGGTTGTGTGCCCGCCACGTCGATTTCCCTCGTTTGGGAATCCGGAAGTTTGTCTGCCGCCGCTGTGAGTGAAATCGCTACTGGGGAGAAGACGTTGAATGGCAAAGCTGAAATTCGAAAAGGACCCGGCGATGTTGCGTTGATTCCCAGAGTGCGAGATATCTTCTGTCAAGAGAATCTTTCTCGCCAAAAGACGTAAAACTAAAAAGGCTTTTTTCGACTTCATGCAATTGTTGGTTGCCCTTTCTTTTTGCTTACTTGCTTGTTTTCTTTTTAAAACGAACTGGTCGAACTTGGAATTGAGATTAACCATCGCTAGTAAACTATTATTGGTCGGTCTTAAATGGGCTAGTTACAAGAAGTCCGGAGGCAGCCAGTAGTGTATTGTTCTTCAAGCAGCATCCGGTTAGCGTCGGTGTATTTACAACTATCTTCTTAAGATATTTGCTTCTTCACTGTAATTCAAAACGTTAGATTGCTGCTTCCTGTTTCATTTTCCAAATATAGTTGTGAAATGTTATTTTTTTTTAAAATCCAACACAAAAATATAAGAATTTAGTACTATACAAGCCACGAATTACCATCAGATAACAAATAAACGCTCCAGTCTTATTCCTAGCCTTGAGATATGTTGTATTTTACCCTCTGTTAGTTCCTTGTGTCTTTTTTTCTTTCTCCCTTCGTGGTTTCTCTGTTGTTTTCTAAACTAGCGAAATAGTATTCGACTTTTTTTTTCACGAGTTCACAGACCTGGACGCAATAATAAACTGTTGTTTTTTTTACCTATCCACGTCCTTTAAATCTTCGTCTGTTGTTTACCACCGTGCGCCGTTCAAATCGCTTCTAATCTGGCAGGACACCTTTGCTAAACGTTGACCACGCATTCGGGCCGAACCCAGATAAGTGTCCCCAGAATCTGCTCTCCTACGTCAAAACTCGTCAGTAAAATATCAAAGCTGCTGAAAGTAAGTAAGGTCACGGAGATCAGTCATTGACGAGTTAACAGATCCTGGAATCAGCACTCTCTAATACAAAGATAGAAAAAAAAGTAACATTTTTATCACGTGGTATAAAGATTTATTGTCTTCATATTGTGTATTAGTGCAGTTTTTGTTGTTTTTTTCCCGAAACGTAGGTTTATCGGTTATTTTTATTACTAATAATAAATTAGTGGGGGAAAACCCAGGACTAACCCGCTTATTTGTATGACTGATTGACTATTTGTGTGTCCCCTCGATGTTCACACCCGCAGGTATCTTTTATACCCATTGGTGATTGGAAACGAACGACCATTCAGTAACTTACAGCAGGAAGTTAGCATGAAGTGGCTTGGCATAGGGGCCACACGTGACTTCTTGGCAGAGGACGTAGCCACGTGGCAAACCGACCACGCTGCGCTGTTAAAGACCGTTCGAGCTTACCACAATGGCTCCTCAACCTTTCCAACCCTGCCTCCACTCTCGCCGCTTTAACGACCATGCGCATTTGCAGGCCGAGTTGTTTTCTTAAAAATGGCGCAGCACCGTGCGGACGTGACGTCAGGAAATACATTCAAAGACAAGCCCCTTGAGACCGTACATCTCCCACCGCTTTACGGTCACGTAGCTGCATTGCAGACATCTTGTTCCGTCCATTTTCAGCTGTTGTTATCGCTGCTGTCACTTAATGCATGCACTTGATACTTCATAATTAATTAACCCCGAGATATGCATATAAATAAATTTTTAGCGCCCCCATAAGTTGTTTTGTGATAAGTAGTTTTTCAATGATGGTTTTTTTGTACCAGTGTTGGCGAGCGTTCCGCTCCAGCCATAAATAACAGCAATCAGAGGCGCCATCTCACCAGTTATAGGGGACACTACAATGGTGGAGTTATCGAGTCCTTCTAAAGTGGTTAACTCGGACCCAACTCATATCGCAAACTGTCGACCTTCATTTCAATCTATAATAGAAATTACGTTAAATTCCATTTATTTTCTTTGATACGCAAGAAAGTAGACAGAAAATACCCTCTTTTTTGTCTTTACTATTTACCTTTTCATCTCGTGCAAAAATCGATCTCCGGCTGCTAACCGCTTCCAAGCTGCAATTTTCAGATATCTCTCTCTCTCTCTCTCTCTCTCTCTCTCTGTGTGTGTGTCTAATGACGCCATCTTTCTATCTCTCTAATGACGTCATTTTATCTTTCTCTCTCTTTCTTTTCTGTGCTGACGTCATCTCTCTCTCTCTCTCTCTCTCTCTCTCTCTCTCTCTCTCTCTCTCAACGTGGAATTGCGTCGCAATATGGTCTCGACTTTTGTTTTCTCTCTCTATTTCCAGTAAGTACAACAGGAAATAGCTAAATAACCTGAGTGTTAATTTCTACTCTGGTTGCAACTAAAATTCATGTACCAGTGCAACTTTTGGCCCCTTTTACAACACAGTTTACAATTAGATGTAGCGCTACATCTTTTCTCGTTCTCGCTGGCAGAGTTGATACTAATTATATGTCGCTGATTACTTGGGAATTTCTATCTTTCATAAATCACAGCAGTCGCTTTTTGACTATTTTTGTCTACCACGATAATCAGAACAGTTATTATTCCTCAAATTTTTAAGACCAAACTGTATTTTTTATTGTAAACCGGCAATATTCCCTGATGATACTGCTCACAATAAAGGCGAAACATTGTCCACATGGTTATTCGCTTCATGATTTTAAAGGATTCTTTTCGCTGTTTTTCTTAGTAATTATAATATTTGATATCAAAAATAAAATCTCATTAAGTGCCAGTTACACGTTAGAACCATTCCGTAAAGGAAAGCCAATTAAAACATTTAATACACGACGTAGGATGAGTATAATTTGGTCTACAAATGATCGTACTTCCAATATTGGAAAGTACTCGCGAAATATTAGTGCAACAAGGCAAGAAAAATGAACGATTGATGGCGAGAAAGCGAAAAATGCCACAGATCTGTTACCTAGAGATAATTAAAAGTCGAAAAACCAATCACATTTATGAATGTACCAACTTACATTTATGGGCCATTTTAGAAAAGACTATTGGCTGCTACAGACACTTATAGGTTTACACAGCGGTTAAGAAAATCAATCAATGTACGCACGACTGTTAAAAATTTATAAAGAACGAATTTATTTGAGTATTTAATTAGATCAGAATGGTATATGCAAATCTTTTATAATTAGTATATAAGCTAATTTTTTAAGTTTTCATAATGATTTATTTCCTTCGATTCAATTGCAGATTGTGCAAGATCTAATAGAGACTTAAGCAAAGGGGGCTTTTGTCATCTCTCTCTCGCTCTCTCTCTGTACTGATGTCATCTCTCTATCTCTGTAGTGATGTCATCTCTCTCTCGCTCTCTCTCTGTACTGATGTCATCTCTCTATCTCTGTAGTGATCTCATCTCTCTCTCGCTCTCTCTCTCTGTACTTATGTCATCTCTCTATCTCTGTAGTGATGTCATCTCTCTCTCGCTCTCTCTCTGTACTTATGTCATCTCTCTATCTCTGTAGTGATGTCATCTCTCTCTCGCTCTCTCTCTGTACTTATGTCATCTCTCTATCTCTGTAGTGATGTCATCTCTCTCTCGCTCTCTCTCTGTACTGATGTCATCTCTCTATCTCTGTAGTGATGTCATCTCTCTCTCGCTCTCTCTCTGTACTGATGTCATCTCTCTATCTCTGTAGTGATGTCATCTCTCTCTCGCTCTCTCTCTGTACTTATGTCATCTCTCTATCTCTGTAGTGATGTCATCTCTCTCTCGCTCTCTCTCTGTACTTATGTCATCTCTCTATCTCTGTAGTGATGTCATCTCTCTCTCGCTCTCTCTCTGTACTGATGTCATCTCTCTATCTCTGTAGTGATGTCATCTCTTTCTCTCTCTCTCTCTCTCTCTCTCTCTCTCTCTCTCTTTCAGAGAACAAGTAGACAGTTGCAAACGTTTTAAGAATCGTAGTGAGCCAAATTTTTGTAGGTCGGTATAGAGAAGTGAATACGTGATGTGTCTGACATTGATGACCGATCGTGTTAAAGCTTACCTCAAAGTACCCAGCCTATACAGCCGCCCACTTGCTAAATGGAATCTTTTTCAGTCGATGGTAACTCGTCGGATCTGGGTCGCGTTTTATTTTTTGACTCTAGGATCTAGGCGTCGATCGCTACCGAATGTTTACCGACGTCTCTGCGCATGACTGGCGATCCCTTCTCGTGTTAACACGCAAATAGTCGAAGAACCTGCTTCGGCTCTCGCGCTTCGCAGATCTCGTTACAGCGTCATGACCGGCGAGACTTAGAAGCCATTCCGGAAACGCAAAAAAAAAAAAAAAAAGCAGTCAAGTTCATCCTTTACTGAAAAAAAAATTAGTTTGGCTTGGAACAATTTATAAATAACATTTTTTTTTTTTAAAAAAAAGCACCCATTCTGATTGTTGTTCACTGACCATTTGTTCTCCAATGTGTCAGCTCGCTACAGGAAACAACTGTGGACAAATTCGAACAGTTTGCAGTTAACCCTTTCCCTGTATCCTAGAGTTATTGTTTGGTTTTGAAAAAAGAAGTCAAGAACTGTCGTTAATTGGCCAAAAAACGGTTCCATGCTCTAAAGTTTGTGAATCTTATCTACATAGAATGATTTTTTTTTTTTTTTTTGTCGCTGTACCTCGCGGAAAGTCGGTGTTTGGACCCGAAGTCCTCACCTAGAAGTTGTTTCCACGTAATAAGTTAATTCAGAAATCTGACAGCTCGTTTAAAATGCGGATTTTGAAAAAGGAAAAAACATCGCGCGGTTCTAGAACCTGATCTGGAACTGATGAGTCTATAAATACTGCGTAACACCAGCAAAATCCAATCGGCTGATTACAATTTATTGTCAATATATCTTCATTTTCCATACGTGTATTCCTTTAAATCACGGAATCTGTCACTAACAAAGTTCATGTACCAGGAAAGAGAAATTCAAAAATTACAGTGTAAATTCCAGAAATATTTGCAAATCATTTTTCATGCCAGCTAAAAATATTTCCTCTTTGCGAGTGCATTACAAAGGAAGTTTATTCCGCTCATAAACTTTCCGGATCAAAGACTCAAAAGTGATTAACGCTAATCACAAGGTTCAATGACGCAGTCATTTGCTATCAGCCGAATTTACCAAAAAGGTTTCGGATTAGACGGCTCTACTGAGTAATTCCACCACGCCGTCGAGGTTTCATACGTTTGACTCATCAGGGAATTGCAAGCACTTTCGATTATGCCGCATGTCGAGTACAGGTTAAATGTCTCCCGAATTGACGGAGTTAAAATAGCTCCCAGCTGCTTTATTTACAGCTGAAACAAAAAATACAGACCGATGTAGGTGGTTCTGACGGTGAAGGAATTTGAAGAACACAAGTGCTGCTTTGTTGACAACAATCGCTTGCATTCATCGGGATCTTTTAAAAGACACAAGCGATTTTAAATTATGCGATCCGCTCACGCGGGCTTATCCCGTGTTCCGATAACCATGTATTTATCTTCCGGCATTTTTCGTAAACAAGCCCGAGGTGCAAGTTCGAGCATTACCACTCGCGGTTAAATGCAACTAGCGTCCCAATACTGAATAGCCTTTGACCTCTCCCTGATAAATCAATCACAGAGAATGGAACTACAGATCCGCAGACCGATATCCGAATGCGACACCTAATTCCACTGTTTGGTACAGACCGCGGCTCGGCCGGAAACTCGTGGCTGCTGAAAAGGAAGAGCTATGCTAAGTAATACGAGTACTTAGCTCTTGGTTAATTGTTTAAGTTCGGCAAGTGCTTGTTTGTATTATAACTTCCGGAAGTTCCGCTTCTGAAAAGAAAAGTACGGAATGCACTGGGGATCAAACGTTTTATTACCAGAATAGGAACCTTGTCAGATTTTTATTAAACAGAAATGCTGCTTCACAAATAACAAATCCTGCGATTAGCCACAAAGGGTAATTCTATGTCTAGGCACTCAGCACGAACCTGGCTTTAACTTCTTGTTTTTTCTTTGCTAATGTTTGCTAAAATATCGGAATAAATATAGATTATCGATGGGGAAATAAACACCTTATCCAATGTTTAGATGTCTTTTAAGGGAAATTTGATCTTATTTAGAACGAAACTTTATCAAACCCAAAATTCTTTTTCTTATATTATAAGGCAATCTAGGATCGGTGTATTACTTGTTTACCAAGAAAAATTACTCCGCGTGCAGAGTCTAATTTGTAAGATCCATTCTTTATAAATTAGCTAGACCGGATTATGATGAAGGCTACAATAATCGTAAAAAAACACATCGTTACCAAGCAGGTTCTTTGCCACCAGCTGACAGCAGAGAGGGGAAGGAGCTATGAATCGTGATCTGTTCCGTTAGCACTGAGTATAAGTCGGTGAAAAGATACTAATGTACAAAAGAAAACGTGACCGATCTATTTGATGTGTATTCTGGTAGATTTCGGTAGCGCTGCGATCACTGACCAACTGCGAGAGACGATTTGAAGCCACCAGGGTGTTGACAGTCATCGTTTTGCATCCTTTCCTTTCTCTTACTTTCGCCGAATTTTTTTTTTTTGTTTGTTTGCTTTGATTGTTCGATTACCGGGGAGCCGAACCGAAACCACGAGGCATTTAATGCACTTGGGTTGATGCTGTGATTTCTTTTTTTGGAAATAAGGCGTCCGTAGAGCATCACGTGCGTGTCCAGGGTTGGCCCGAAGATGCAGATGTGAGCACGGGGCATCGTTAGGCCAGACTTGATACAGATAGGTTGTGAGGTAATTCTACGTCAATGGTATTATAGATGAACGTGCAAACTTACACCATCAACAAGAATGCATTTGTCTTTCAGACGGAATTTGCAAATTTTAAATAAAGGGCAACCAATGTGTCTCATTTGCAGTGCGTGCTTCTTTGATAATTATAGGTGGAATCATTGGGAAAGCTAAGAATTATGATAAACGGAAGAAAGAATAACGTAAAGGCTGCGGTACGACGTAATACCATTCCTGTTCAGCTAAGCATGAAACTATGGCAACCAGAGACTTCGGTGAATAGGATAATGAAATTTCTTTTTCAATTTTTAAAGCGTTTTCATTCTCTTCATATATATATATATATTTTAAAATAAAATAGTACAGTGGAGATTAAATGTGCAAGAAATATCTAAAATTCTGCTGATTTTTTATGGAGTTGGATTTCGCAACAAAAGAGAAGAGGTAGAATATCGAAAAATAACGCACCTGTTTCATCCTCTCTCTCTCTCTCTCTCGTTATTAGAGATGCTCATAATATGGGAGGAGGGAGAGGGAGAGAGAGAGAGAGAGAGAGAGAGAGAGAGAGAGAGAGAGAGAGAGAGAGATGGAGAGAGAGAGAGAGAGAGAGAGAGAGAGAGAGAGAAGAGAGAGAGAGAGAGAGAGAGAGAGAGAGAGGGAGAGTGGAGCCAGCTAAAGCCATTAGGGAACAACGGCCGAAATCGCCGATGACGCTTCCACTGCACAAGCCCCACCCCAAATCGAAAAACTACTCTTTGTCAAATGATCCGCTGACTCCTTTATTCCCCTTTCTCAGCTCCGCGCGGCGCCATTAGGCTGATTATTGATTTTGCGAGATCCTGCCACAACTTTCCTGGCCGGTGGCGATGAGATTTTTCGCGGCCCCGTCGCGGTTGCACTTAATAAGGTAAAGTGGTAGCACCTACTCTCCGATCGTCTAAGAGCCTCTGGCTCCCTCGTTTCTCGCCCGACGATACAGGGCCTGGGAGGGGGAGAAGGGAGGAGGTGGGAGTAAAACACACACACACACACACGCACGCACACACACACACACACACACACACACACACACACCCTAATGTCCGAAAGACGACACCGTAACCAGATGAATAAATCGACAGATCGTCGGGACTGGATAATCCGCTTTCTCCACCCCTTCCCCACTCCCCTTATCGCAGTCTCCCATCTTTGAGAGTTTCCTCAGTATGACGTAGTTAACGACGCTGCTAAAATATTGTGAATTTTTAAAAAGACAACAACAACAAAAAAGGGGCCTTTGCTCACGTTCTGGATGAAACCTACGAGCGGACGTAGGCAGCTTTCGCCAGCGCCCTCTGTTGGAGAAGACCGCACTCTTCCGGGATTTTCATCTGCCCTCGAAGCGACGACGAAATGTGATATCTCTAATTTGACGAGAGGAAGGCGGACCATTAACCCTCCAGCCTGCGCGCGGTCGTCGGCAAGATTTCTCCTGGTGCTGCACCGCCTGCCGCTGGAAATCTCTCCCACTAGTGGAACTCTTCTTTTTCAGAGGCGGATTGGTAAGGAAGAGCGGGAAGAAAACGCTGATTTCAATCTTAGCCGTCCGTCGGTCCCGCCCTCATGTACCCGCACGCACGAACATACACGAATTCCATGAACGTACATGCAAACACGGACGCAGGTACACCTACGTATAGATAGATATACAAACGTAAACACACAGATATACTCGCCATACACGTACGGATGAGAGCAAGAGTGTGAACGAGCAGAAGCAAGAATCAAATAACTTGCACAGCAGAAGACTGTAAGATTGATTACCAATACGATGTTAGAGTATAGTGAAGAATAAGCAAAAGCTATTATAAATTAAAACACCAGTAAACGTAATTTCAGACTCGCTGTTTACCAGAAATCTCTTGGCCTTTGCTGGTAATCAGCTATGCAACCGCTGTTTCTCTAATATTGGTAAATTCATTCCTCGTTTCTGAAAGAATAAAACGACAAGAAAAGCGTTGGGAAATTGTCTTAATTAATTAATTGTTATTATTTTGTCGAGAGGTCGTTTTAATAACCTTCGACGACGCCCAAGAAACACCATTTGATAAGACAGCGGGCGCTGTGCCGGTATCTCGGACTTCTGCTCGGTTCCGTAGAGCCGGGTTCTTGGGGCATCTTTGAAGACGGCGTAAAGCGGTTATGAGTTAGCATCGGCCTCCCTCGGCTTATTAATTAGACTGGAACTTAACTTGGACGTGGGGGGGGAGAGAGAGAGAAAAAAAATTGGCAACACGAGTTGCTTTCTTCTTTTCCTCCTGTTAATTAACGTGCTGCATTGTCGACGATTGATAACAGGGAGAAAACCATAAAAGATTTTGCTCCTCTGAAGAAAAGCGACGCAACAACAGACTACGATTGACGCGGATTTTCCCAGACGGAGCTGAGCTTCAAAAGCCACTCGGCACATTAAAGGCCGTCATATTCTATAAGGGAAAATTTAATTTGAGCACCAGCAGAGTTTTACAGCGATGTTTAAAATATCAGCAACCAACGGAGTCTTTCTTCTTCGTCCGGGGGGGGGGGGGGGACCAAAAAAAAAAATTTTTTTTTTTAATAACAACTCAAAAAGTTAAACGACGTTTTGGAAATTCACTTTAGCGACAATCAATGGCGATGGTTTTCCGTTGCGGCGTTTGACCTCAGCGACCTCGGTCAGCGACGATCCAGTCGGAAAAGAACGGGTGACGTAATACGTCGACTGGTAGACCCAACCGTTATCATGGCGCCACCCACCACCCGCTCGATGCTAACCGGGTGGGACGGGACGGCTGGACTTATCCTCAAAAACTGATATCGATTCAACTTCATCGATCAAAGGTGAGGTCCTCAGGCTCACTTACTCCCCGGAGAAACTGGGTATAACGTGGAATAAGTGATGTCAAAAAAAAAAAAACTTGTTTATTAACTCGCATTAGGATTTCCTCCCTCTTCCCCCCACCCCTGTTTCTTTTGAGATCAGACGGCCGAGTTGAAGACGAGACGTCCTTACCAATGTCACTGGGAATTTCTTAAAACGGTTCGTTCTTCCGACACCCTCCAACTTTGCATTACAAACTAATGAAGCCGCCAATAATTTCCATGGATACCGGAACAAAGACGACGTTTCAGTTCCCTCAGATAAGAACACCAGTCACTGGCATGAATTCATGGGGATTTTTAAAAAACAAAAAACAGAAAATGCCAAAATGTTCATAAAATAGGACACCATCTTTGCGGCAAAGACATTTTTTTTTTGTTTTTTTTTTATTATTATTGTTTTTCAATGTGTCCAGGCGGCGCTGGCGCCGATCCTGCTATTACCCCCCACACACACACACACACACCACGTGTATCGCCTCTGCCAGCAAGTCACCAGTTTTGCTGTCAACGCAATGCAGACTTCTGCCGGGTGGGTCGTTGAGCCGATCACGTTGGTGGGCATTTTTAGCTGTTTGCCGCGATACGCAGACGTGGTACTTACGTGGACCTGAAGATTCGTTGAAGACTCGAAACTGGACAGGGAGTGACATTCTAACGTGAGGAGGGCTCCCGGGTTAACCTCCCGCCCCACTACCGTATCTTCATTTTGTGCCTCTTCTGGGTCAAGTTAGCAAGAATATGCTATTGCGTTAATAAATACATGATCGGCAGTTCTTATAGCACTTGTTCCAGCCATTCCTTCCTCTCTCTCTCTCTCTCTCTCTGACGTTACATCTTTCCCTGACGTCATCTCTGCCCTTTCTCTCTGTACTGATACTGACGTCATCTCTCTCTCTCTCTCTCTCTCTCTCTCTCTCTCTCTCTCTCTGACGTTACATCTTTCCCTGACGTCATCTCTGCCCTTTCTCTCTGTACTGATACTGACGTCATCTCTCTCTCTCTCTCTCTCTCTCTCTCTCTCTCTCTCTCTCTCTCTCTCTCTCTCTCTCTCTCTCTCTCTCTCTTTCTCTCTCTCTTCCATATGAAAGCTAGGAGGATTCTAAAGTCATTAGCGACACTTGTTTAAAACATCATCGCTAAAACGGCTTAGACATCCGCATCCTTTTGTAATTTTACGCATCAAATCGATTTGGAAAAGCGTAAAATATATAAAACATTCATATTTGCTTTATTTTCTGGTTATGTCCAAACCAATATGCGTGAAGATTTTTTTTTTATACTCTAAATGGACATATTAAGTAAGTCAAGGGTAAATTGTTGTATATAAACGATATTTTGTGCAGAATGGCTACAAATATCTAACGAAGCAGACAAGCAGAGAGACATCCGTACTTAATTACAATATAAATAACAAGTAATTAGTTTTCGATAGTATGAGCGAGAGATTTCAATATTGTCGTAGCATTGATAACTGAAGAGAGTCCCACACTTACCGAAAAATCTACCAGCCTAAGTCTAGTATGGAGGCAGGCACAAGGTATTCCTGCAAATGTGTCGTGATAAAAGAGACAGAAATTGCGTTTGTCCAAAAAACATTAATTCTATCGGGTAGACTGTGATTGGAAAGAAGCCTACCTGGCTGTACTAAGGTATAGTGGGATTCGAGGCCACTAATTTCCTGGATGCTGGCGCGCTACACGCAGAATTTCGACCACAGTCTGTTCCTGGAGAGAGATGAATGCATTCGATGTCTTCCCCAGAAATCTCAAAGTCCTGATATGAATTTGATCGAGTGTCTGGACCATAAGCTAAACGCAGCAACCCGTCTACACGAAATGAAAGGAGCTCTCACAGATCCAAAAAGAAAGAGAAAAAAAAAAACACAACCCCAAGAATAGACCGTGATACAGAATCTTGTTTATCCAATTTTTAACGAGGTAGAGGCTGCAAATGGTAGCCTCGAACCAAGTTCTAACGTGAAGAATTCCACTCTAACGCCGGATTGTATTGCCATTCTCCCCAAAATTATGAGATACCGCTGCCTATTTATCACACTGACTTTTTAAAACCCCCCCTTATTAACTCAGTACTAGAATTATCTGTAGTTAAAATGCTTTCTCGTTTGTTTTTGTAATTTTGTGACAAGAAAAGCGTGTAGCTATTTTCTCCTAAAGACAAGCCGGCTCGATATCGATCTTGAAACAAACTTTGCTCAATCGTACATGAGCAACATTCCACCAAACTGTCAGCTAAAATAGATTAGCTGTACGGATACAGGCAGGCGCGTGAGGAAAAGTATAAGACTCGATCCCCACCTTCAGGTTCTCTCTTTGAAAATCAAAGTTTACCAGTCAGTTTCAGAATACTAAAGGCACCTCGTTAACAAGGACTTCAAAGGTAATGTTGCTGTTAGCGTATGTGTATCACAGAAAAAGAATAATAATTAATTAGCTAGGTATTTTAAGCAAAATCTTCGCATAGCAAAATAACAAAAGATAAATATTATGTAAATTAAAATTGAATAGACTGAATTTCGAGTAAACTTTTAAAAAAATTTGCATAATTGTCATTTATCTTCTCGTTTCTAAAGTTTAAATTACGCTGTACCATGTGGAATTTTCTTTTGTTCCTGTATTGTGGTTTTGCAGTGAATGGTTTCTGTAATTTTCTTAATTAATGTTTTCAATAAATGTCTGCCACGTAGAACTGATAGTGCACTTCAAGAGAACTAAGCTGTTAATAATTTCCGCGGCCTAGCTTTTTTGACAACGACATTATCCGGTGTTACACAAAGTCTGAGTTCGGTCTGGACAGACATGACTGCAATTAGGGTTTCCAATAACCAACCGTTGTCAGTTTCTAATATGACGTCAATCATGTCAATTTCGTCAATGATATCAGTTTTCAATATGACGTCAATCATGTCAGTTTCTAATATGTCGTCAATGATATCAGTTTTCAATATGACGTCAATCATGTCAGTTTCTAATATGTCGTCAATGATATCAGTTTTCAATATGACGTCAATCATGTCAGTTTCTAATATGTCGTCAATGATATCAGTTTTCAATATGACGTCAATGATATCAGTTTTCAGTATGACGTCAATCATGTCAGTTTCTAATATGTCGTTAATCAGAGACTCTCTGCCCAGCGATTTCCACGAAAGAGAATTGTTTCTCTAATGATACAAGTGGATCTGCGGCGAGTTATCTGGAATTGCTAATTATGTAATTATCTATCTTTAATTTTCTTTTTAAAAAAAGAAAGAAAATTACTTGATAGTGTTTTTAGCCTTGAAAATTATCTCGTTTTTACAGCTCTTTGATGCCAGAACTCTCCAAAATTACAGACTGTTTTATTTCAAAAGATGAGAGATATTAACTTGAAGTTTTGTGGCTAAATTATAACGTATTTCGATTTTAACGAGATGGTAATTTACAGAGAATCTGATGTATGCATATTAATAGATAGCAGAGGTTTTAATTTTGAAAAATGTAAAACTACACATTATAAAAGATAATCTAATTTCTGAAAGGAAAAAAAAACAACAACAGAAAATTGAATAATTTATAATAAAAGCTTGGATTGATAAAATACATTGCAAAAAATACTGGAAGCAAATCGATTTTTGCTTATTTTCATGCTGTTCCGTTTAAAAGAAAAGATACGACCTTGCAAGAACTATCGTTAGCTATAACAACACGTGACCGCTAAGAGTAGTTGGTATTGGTTGTTTATACAGCCCTGAACGAAAAACGTCTTTTTCTTGTTAGTATATCCGCCTCCACGTGGCCACGGATCGTATTCTGCTGTCCTTTTTAGTTTCGAGTCCAGATTGAGGATGCGCGGAGTTGGCTTCGGTGCATGGGAGGAGATTGATTTTCTGGTCACCGCGGTCGTCTGTGCGTGTGTGACTGGAAGATAAACGGTTTTGGTCGCCGGGGGACGGGAATCCCTCGTCTGTCGCATTCATCGTGGAGCCTGTCTCCCTCGGGGTTGGTTCGTGGAGGCCCCTGGTTGTCCATCAAAGACGAGGGAAATCTTGGGGCTTGGACTTTCCCGTTCATTTAATTGCTAAGAAGCCACCTTAGTCGATTATCGGAGGGTTTCCAAGACCACTTATAGACTCTTTATAAAGTACTGACTACGGACTGGTGCGTGTTCTTTTCTTTACTATTTTAATGACAATGTACACACAGACAATGTTACTTTGTTACGCCCCTTGGGAATTTCAAAACTTTAAAAAGACGAACGATGTAAGTAAAACCCCATCTTTTTATAGAGTAACATCTTCACGGCCAAAATGTTTAATATGGCATTAGGCCCAGGGTCCCAAATCATTCCATTATTAAGTTTTGCAGATAATCAAGGTTCGTTCTTTTATTAGGCACTTTCCAACATTCTATTACATATATTTTGTTTGCTTGTTGTTTTCTTTCATCGACAGAGACACCAGAATCAGCTCGAACCGGTGATTAGATCTCAGGCCGGTAATCACGAAGAAATATGATTCCTGGAACTTTGGTGGTCAAAAATCAAGTGCGGCCTAGTTGGTATTCATCGAACGCTTACTGCTTCCGAAAGCTGACTGACGCAGTTAATCAGGTCGACTTGAATTCTGTCTAACTCTTGCGATCAGGGATTAGAAATGACGTATCGTCTCTCTCTCTCCTCTCTCTCTCTCTCTCTCTCTCTCTCTCTCTCTCTCTCTCTCTCTCTCTCTCTCTCTCCATCTCTCTCTCTATCCTCTCTCTCTCTCTCTCTCTCTCTCTCTCTCTCTCTCTCTCTCTCTCTCTTCTCTCTCTCTCTCTCTCTCCTCTCTCTCTCTCTCTTCATCTCTCTCTCTCTCTCTCTCTCTCTCTCCTCTCTCTCTCTCTCTCTCTCCTCTCTCTCTCTCCATCTCTCTCTCTTAATACCAAACAAACGGGTTTTTTCCTTTCTCTCATTATAAAGTCAACGACTCGCACCATCACGGAGAAGGGCCGTCGCTCCACGACACCATTCAGTACAGCAGAAAATATCCGTTCTGGTCATTTTCACCCCACGTATAACTCCTGGGATGGGATGAAACGATAGTTGTTAGTTGTGCGAGTACCCTCTCCCGGCAGTTCGTTGGCAACGGAAATGAATCAGTCTAAAGCCAGATCGTAAAGAATCTTCACCGGATTTTCTATCTACCCAAAAAAGTGGCGAAGATGTTCTCAGAATGCAGTGCTGTTAGAAATGAGGGAAGCCCATCTTTCTGCCCCCGTCAATGACGAGTCATATCGCCGAACATTAACACTTTCTTTTCTGCTCGTCTTAAAGCGCAAAGGATTCTTTGTATGACGCAGACTTCCTTCTTCCACATTTAATGGCAACCATCTAACCTGTAAAAAGAGTCTCCTGGTTTTTCAAAGCACTCAGTGAGGAAGACCTTTATGCTGATTTTCATAACATTTTGTTGTGCAATGGTTAAACACTGTCTGCGACAGTCGAGGCACACGTGATACAGAGAAACAATACCCGTAATGTTATTCTACTACATTATGAATATTAATTATGCATCAGAAGCAGTGATGTACATGTCAGCCATAAATCAAGCTGTATCCGACGTTCATCACTTGCACGGTTATCATTTTACATGGAGCACCTGCTGTAATTCTTTTGGGGCGCCTTCTTCACCAACTTTCTGCTGCATTATTACAAACCAGACATGGCCACCTAACTTGCGAAACCCATCTTCGCCATTATGTACTCTATTCCGGCACGTAAACATCTAAATACAAACAGAACTCGAGATTGTGACGAGTCTGCAAGAAATTAATTCCCTTTATCCTCTAACATCTGAAAATAAAGCTTAGAAATTTGCCAAATATGGCACTGAAAATGGGGGGAGACATAATACTACTGCGTGTCGCCGCCCACCCTAATAAATCGATTGGAAATGTCGTTCTCTATCTTCCTCTGTGACGACTCTCGCACAGACCGCCCGACAGAAGCCATTCGTAAGGAGACAGGAGGAAAACTCGTCACCTTGTCTGGTGCGACAATCCCACTAGCAGGCCCCAGTCTTAACGGACAAGTCGCATCCTCCGCACGCACTACCAGCCTCCAGCATCGAGCCCGGCGGATGATTAGCAGCGGCTGCCGGTGCGGGTATTCGGCACAACGGTGAGACGGATATTTCTGTCGCTGAAGGACTTCCACATTTCCCCGGCTACGCGTGCCTATCCGTCAGGAAATCCCCCCCCCCCACTTCCAGTTATAGTTATCCGCTCTCAGACCATAATCACCATATTCTGCAGAATTACCTGGCAACATTCCACCGCAGATTCGGAACTACCGGAATTTGGTAGACGCTAGATGGAAGGCCGTTGATTCTCTGGACCCCGCAGATCATGGTTACGAAGTCAACTGGACACCTTTAAAAGTTCTTGACAGCACAGATAGCCAAACAACCGGCCTTTATCTCGAATGGAATGCACCTTTTATGATCTCGCAGATCCATTTGATCCCCTGATGTCTGCAATTTTTTAAACAGTTGTTGTGCAAAGCTAACAAAATGAATGCACAAGTTCTAAAACCAACGTTTTTCTAAATATCTTGGCATAGATTTGCATAAATACTTTTATTAGAATATAGGTTGATTTAATACAGCATTCTGCGTATTTAGAGCAACAACAACAAGACAGGAAAGGAAGAATACAAACGCAAAATATTTATAAGAACTTATTGTCTTGAAACGGACAGTTTAACTGACCTCAGGGTGTTAAAACCAGCAGAAATGCACTTTGGCATACATGTGACGCCGACCACGAAAGGCGGAAATGGGTTAAAAGTTCTGCCTGTCAATCGCTTTTTTTGCTTTATAAATAAGCAAGAAGCCACTTGAAATACCATCAAAAGGGGTCTATGTGTTGTTTTTTTTTAAATAGCCTTTCACGCCGTCTCACTTAGATTATTTGTTTGTGGTGGGGGAGCCATCGCCAGTGTGACGTGAGCGTGAAAAGACTTCGCTGAAGTCTAGATGCTCCTCTAATAGAGGACGTACTGCTGTCGAATAACCGTTTTCCGGGTAGTAATCAAAATCGTGATGAACCGTTTTCCAGGCAAATGTGGGATAAGAATCCGCGCAACGGTGCAGCCCCAAAAAGATAGAATTTTTAGGGTTTTTTTAAAATTTGAAAAAACGTTTGCAGCAGCTTTAATCAAATTTAATGCATATTTCCATGGAAAACGAACGATCACGTAGACAAAGGGCGTATGCAATCATCTAGCCACGATCTGGTCACCTGTTACATTCTGGCTGGTGCAGCACTTGTAGAATCCAGAGACTATTATATTTGTTGCTCGATCTTTTGTTTAACCCAACGTGCTATGTGAGACTTAAATTAAGGGGTCTATACGACCTTTTCTACACTTAGACTTTAAACTTTGAGCTCATTAAAAAAAAAAGCCCCGTGTTTCTTTGGCTTTACGAGATCTGTGGTAGAAGATCGGGGCGCCTTAGTTCTCCGTGGTTCTTCAATAAGAGAAGCGGCGAAGGTAGCCATTTGCTGTCGGCGTTCACCCCGGATGTTCACATTACCGTTCATGTCCGCAACTTAGTATATAAATCTGGAATTAACTGCACTCCACCATCGCCGTTAAGCGATTCTTCTAAAATAAGACGGTTCTGACCATATACACAGTTCCGGTTGTCTGTCCGGCTCCATGTCAAAGGTTGCGCGTACGGCTGTCGAAATGTCGGTTCGCAACAAACTTAGGTTAGATGTTTGCTCGTTTAAAGCTGAGTGTCCCGACTCATTTCCGGTTTGTGCCTCAGAAGAATCGCGTGGCTTGCGACTTTCGGCCGTTCAAAGTGCTGCGCCGCACATCGGGTACGAAAACAAAATGGAACAGTGGAGGAGGAAAAATCGAACCAATATTTTCGCATTTACAAAAAGACTGGGTGTAAAAAAAGTCAAGGGGCTGAAGGGATCTACGAGACTGTACCGCGAAAGCGCGGTAAGATTTCGCAGATGGAGAGGATCTAAAAGAAACATTCGCTGCTCAATAGGTTCGATGTTGAGCGGCGAGCTGATGAGACGTCAGAAGCTTCAGAGACCTTAAAAAATACGCTGGAGTTTTGTTGTGGCACTGGATAAAAGCGCCCATGTCGACGATATCGCCCGTCGTGCATTATTGCGAGACACTGCGCTTCGTAATCATTTAGAATGAGGGGGAGAACTTTGTTACTTGGAACCGCCGGATAAAACAAGAAAAGAAAACTAAAGACTTTATGAAAGCTTTTCTTAAACGTGTTGAGCACAGAGAAGATGACGTTTTTTTCTTTAAATGCCAAACTGATTGTGCTCCTGCTATGGTGAGGAAAGACAGACGTGGGCAGAATCTGGACAGTTATACTGGGTCATCCATTCGTCGCTGCATCATTGACTAGAACAGCCTTTGTGTGGACATTTTAAATTGGTAAGTTAATGCTGTGATGGCTGCTGTGGTGAAGACTGTGAATTTTTCCCGTTTCTCTTTCGGTTCTTATTCACGGAGTTCAAAGCTCTGCTGGAAGAGATGGACTGCGCGATACAGACATTACTTTTAACGGCCTGGCCGTGCAATGATGCTGGGTCGCTTTGTAAAAGGTCTCGATGCCATCAAGGAACTTTTATGCGAAAGTTTACGAGACTACCTGAAATAGATGAGGATGAAAAAAAACGGCCCATGCGTCTGACATTGAATCTCACCTTAAAGAAACTTTGGCATTCGCTTACCCTGGGCAAGGCCGAGCAGATTTTTTGCGTCTGTATTATTGCAAAACTTTGATTATTTTCCCCAAGGATTTCCTCACATCAGACTTCCGACCCTCTCCTCATCTGACAAAAATAGCATTTCCAATACTCCGGCCCAACGTTTCCATTCATCATTGAGCCTGACCATTTCAACGAGAACGACTTTGGTACGTCTTTGCTTCAGCGAGAAACCTCGCGCCTCTGATCATCAAAGTTCGGGAAATCCACGGACCTGACCTCGAAATCGATGAAGGGACATCCTGTGGCATCTAATTTAACCCGCTGGGCTTCAGGCTTTTAAGAAACGGGATTGTTTTAAAACAGTTTTCGTCGCTTACAGCCCCTTAAGGTCCGCATACCATTGTGAGCAGATAGGTTCACAGGTTGTTCCTTTGTGGTCCGCTCATTACGCCGGTCTCGGGGAGAGAATGGAAACGATTCCACCAACTAGGCACCAGCATTCTAGGGTTAAATGAAGGGCTTTCGAGCGGAAATCTACAACGGTACCGGTATAATATGTAGCTTTGCCATTCGAGTAGAGGCGTTACACTTCAGCTGCTCCAGACTCGGTGTGCATCTAGCGAGCATTGTCTGCATTTATTGTTTGCTTCGAGATGGTAGGAATTGTTGTCTGAACTTCATCGGCACGCTTCACCCATAAACATGCGAAACAACCAGTAAAACCCGGCACACCGTTCGTGAAAGGTTGCCGACCCACTGGGGTATAGGTTACCCCTTTCGTAATAGCGACTGTCTGCCCTATAATGGTCCTGCGGAGGTTAATAGTTTAAGGATGTAGATAAAAAAAAAAAACAATTTTTTTTAAAAG
Source organism: Nautilus pompilius (assembly GCA_018389105.1). NCBI lineage: Eukaryota > Metazoa > Mollusca > Cephalopoda > Nautilida > Nautilidae > Nautilus > Nautilus pompilius. The sequence goes on along the minus strand of JACATO010001484.1, from coordinate 24,919 downwards.
TAGTTTCTGCGCGATGTTTCGGTGGGATTTCGTAAACATTTGGGTGAATCGTACGCTGGTCTATCAATAAGCGGCTGTAGTTTTCATTCTAAGTAAACTAGATTTTCTAAAAACTTACTTCATGATTGTGTGTATCGCCATGCGGCTTCTGGCTTTATTAGTTCAAGAGAATTTAGAAAGCACACAAAACTCCAGTCTTCCAGATATCTGCATAGAAATATTTAATTAATGATTCCTTCTATGCATAGGATAATTTCTTAAACCGAATTAAGAAAAGGTATCGATTGATAAATTTTAAAATCGTGTGAATTTCATTGCTGATTTTGGGTGTCGTGGATAATTGTGAGAGAAGTGTAGGGACTTAAATACCTTCAGCAAGAGCTGTTCAACAGTTCTTTTAAATTTATTTTCAAGGTAGATACCAGATAAAGTTGGTTTCTTTCAGGTGAGTTGTAGCTTAACGATATAAACCGCCGCATGTGTTTGCGTGCAGAGCACAACTGGTCAGTAAGTCTGTAGTCATCATCACCATCACTAATTTATAATTTGATGCTTTAGGGAATATCTCTCTCTCTCTCTCTCTTCTCTCTCTCTCTCTCTCTCTCTCTCTCTCTCTCTCTCTCTCTCTCTCTCTCTCTATACTGACGTCATCTCTCTCTCTACTGACGTCATCTCTCTCCAGCTCTCTCTCTCTACTGAAGTCATCTCTCTCTCCAGCTCTCTCTCTCTACTGACGTCCTCTCTCTCTCCAGCTCTCCTCCTCTCTCTCTCTCTCTTCTCTCTCTCTCTCTCTCTCTCTCTCTCTCTCTCTCTCTCTCGATGGCTGAGTGGTTTGAGGCGCTTGTCTATAATACTGAACGTTGTGGGGTTCGATTTGCAAACGGATGCCCTCCCTCTAGTTAACTCCAGAGACAATAAGAAATTCGTGTGAAAAGCCCCAAAACGATAGAACGTAAAGAAACACGACCCACATTTTTTCTGCACACCACCACGGACTTGATTATCAGAATTGCACTTACTTCTGAATTATTATGTAACTAGTGGGACGAGCGACTGAGATGTCAGCTTCCCATGCCAGTCTGATTCTATGTTGCAGCGTTCAACCAGGTTTTTATTTCTGATTTATGTATTTCTTTTATTAAACTAATACTGAAAAGTGTTGATTTACTGAATAAAATATTGCTTTATTATTCTAGCAGGGATTTCGATGGATTAGTTCCTGGATTAATGAGATCTCACCACTACGGCGGTGCCCTTTCTTCCTTGTCCATCTTGGATGCTGATCCGTCGACCGCCAAATAGTGGAGTGCACACAATAGTGATGGTGAGGACTATTTTACAGTTGCATCTCAATATAAATTTGCTACATTAGGAATCCTTTCTTACAGGGGCCATATGGATAGTTAATTAGCTTCATTATGCATATTTTAACCTTTCTAGCACGGAAAGCACTAAACAGCTTTTTAGAAATTTAAGATGGCGCAATAAGTTGGCCGCCATTGTATCCGTGTGGGAAATCTTGTGCAGTTTATCATTCGAAATTATTTCAGATATTACATTTTGAAATGATTTAAAGATCTGGTTTCGGCATTCATTTTTAGCCACAACATCTAAGTGGTAACAAAAGACAAGAGCTGGCAGCGTCCGTTACGATTCTTCATCTTCTCTCATTTTCTTTTTTTTTTGTACTTTCGACTCTTTTGATGAATTTCCTGTCCATTTTCTTAACCCTTTTTCTTTCTTTTTTTTCTTGTCATCTCAGGTCGTGTCAGAAATTATATAAAAATCGATATCCGTTAGTTTCACACTAATGGGATATAATACAGAAGAAATATCATATGTATACATATTCCTTTAGAAAAACGGTTTCGTGTGTCCTGACCAATCATACATCACCACACAAAAAAAAAACAAAGAGAACGAGAAGAAGCTTCACGGATCCCGAGATTTGCATCCTTAAAAACACAAGAGTGAAACAAGGTCGGAGCTTGTTTATCCCATCGTGGAGATGACTTGAATCATCGTTGAAACAACAAGTAACTAGTAGATTTTTTTTTTTCCGAAGCCAACGTTTAGACTAAGAAGCAAAATAAAATTTACAGTGGTGGCCAAAAGTATGGCTCTACTTTATATCGAAACACGGACTTTCCATCGTGAAAGGTGCTTTTGTAGAATTTATTTTAATACAAGAAATTCCGTTAAGAATTTATTTCGATATTCATAGGGTCTTTATACTAAATAGATACCTGTAACAGTAATTTACTGTGGGAATGTACCTATAAAGAGACACAAAGCCAATAAATGCGTGCCTTGTAATACTGTTTTCACTAAAAAAAAATGTTATTTTACAGAAGAAATACATTTAAAAGGTCTCAGTAAGACTAAACGCATTCTAAAATCATTTTATTCGCCGTAAATAATTACGCTTTAAAATATTGGAATTATTTAGGTGAGCAATAACTTATGCCAAAGATGTTGTTTTACTGTGAAAAAAAATTAGTTGTTCGTTCTGTAGAACTACCTGCTGTTTTGAGAAAATTAACATGGGGCGTCTCTAACAGTGACAACACCACAAGAACGAGCCGTCGCAGTCACTTTCAAGAGTTCTCTCTCTTGCCGACATCGCTCATGCATCATTAGCTACACTGACTTGGCTACGGGGGGGGGGAGCGTGCAGTACTCGGCAAGCCCTCCTCTTCACCAAGAGCAAAAGGTTTCGCAAAATCTGGTCAGAAGATGCGTCGGGGAAAGACCCTCGAGTATTGGCTGCGCGCGATGAACCCAGGTTTGGCGAATCCCCGTCTTGAGGTCACAAAAGAACCGTCCATCTCTACCCACTTCCACTTTAAAACGCATGTATCTTACCTTTGGAGTAACAAGGAGTGCTGGGGTACGACGGCCCACATTCTTTATGGGGGCGTGGCTTTTCGTGTGGTCGCAGTGTGGAATATACTGGGTTGGGGACGAAGGGGAATTACACGCAAAGAAACTTAGCACAGAATTATTTGCTTATCCTGGTAAACCTTTAATTCCCTCCGTTTTCCAGGTTCATTTAATTGCCATAAAATGGCTTTGCCAGAACATATTGTAGTGGCAGGCTACAGTTCAAGATTAAATTTCCGAAACTAAGTCTTTAATAGGGAGAACTTCAACTAGCTTTAGAATCGTATTCATAAACATTCTCTGCCTGCGCCCTTTAAAAGCAAAGATGGCTCCCCGCCTTCTGGCGATAGCGCAGCTGAATAGTCAGTGTGGTGACGGCTGGACGACAGGTGTCGCTGTGCGGGGGACAAATACCATCTCGAAGATTCGGGTAGTATTCTGATAACGTGTCCACCCTAATTTAAAAGGGTGTACATTTACTTTCGTCAACTCTGTACAGGTATAATATTTAAGTAACAACATTCGGTCTTGATGGAGTATCCTAGAATAAATTTATGTAAACAATCTAAAAATTACGAACTTGTGATCGCTTTTCCCACCTGCAGGCGCCGCTCGCTCGCTCGCTCTAGGCCGATAATCGAAGTTATCGATCTGTCCTCGGCCGATTTATGAGGAGAAACCGTCATCAAGGAAAAAATATCTGACAAAAAAAAAAACAATTTGTGCTTCCTTCATTTTATGTCGTCGTCGTCGTCGTCGTCGTCGTCGTCGTCGTCGTTGTTGTTGTTGTTGTTGTCTTATTATTTCAAAAAGAAGCGTTCCTCGGTGATCGTTTAATGCCGTCCGTCCGTGAGAACTGGCAGACGTTCGGCCTTCGGTGGCATCAGTGGGCGGCTAAAAATAATGTCTGTGTACTATATCGAGGCGGGAGAGACAACTGGGAGGCGGATGGCTGTTCACTGAAGCGTGGCCAACGCGCTGGCGCTCGAAATACCGGTAAACGCCTCAGAGGGGAACTTTGTCTCTTTTTTTCTCGACAGTTTGGAAGAAGGAGAAAAAAAAAGCAACTTCGTTTGATGAGGTTTTCCCGCCATCCCCGGGAGAATCCGCACCAGGGTTCTTCCCCACACTTTTTTTAGGGGCGGGAGTCCGAAGAAGTCCAGACGGCCGGTTGGGTGGGGGGGGATGGGGATAGGAAACCATACGGAGAGTGGGTTAGCTTCCCTGACCCACCAAACCCCGCGAAACAAGCTCGGGCCCTCGTGACGTCCATTAACCAGACGGCTTTCCGGAATCTGGTTCGACGTTGCGTGGTGTTACGGTCGGAACGATGGAGAATAAGCGATCGTGAACTGAGTTCTTAGAATCAAATAATTCGCATCATTTTAGCAATTCTAAAGTATTAGTCATTTTTCAGAAATTTCGTGAAGATCTCCGTTGTGTCAGGGTTAATGGCTTAGCAGTGCGTACTGGTTACTCGAGCCCTCGATTGTATTTCTTCTTCATTTCTTTATTTACGCTAATTAACTTATCTATATCACACACACCACACATACACACACACCAAACCATACACAGTACACACACCACACACACAACCAACACATACACATACCAACACACCCCACATACACACAACACACACCTACACCACACCATACACACATACCACACACACCACATACCACACGCCACCCCACACATACACACGCCACAAAACACACACCATAAACACACACAAACCATATACACACACCACACATACCCACACATACACCACACCCTATACACGCCACACATACACCACACAAACATTACACATACACACCACCATTACACACACCACACACAACCACACACACATACACACATTACACACCCACACATACCCACACAAACATACACATACACCACACACACACACCATATACACACACACAGACACAATTATTCAGAAGAGAATAGTATAACTAATTTATTGTCACCTTAACATAGTGAATTCAAGATTCAATACATGGATGCCAGAAATACACATATCTAATAAATTTTAACTTAATCCTTCCATACTTTACCCCTATTCAGAATTTATTTGGTATCGCGACAAAATAATTCGTCCTGATTCCCCCAGTCATTAGCCAGGAGACGGAGGAAGTTTTATGTCGTTCTACCCCGCTACGCGGATTGTTACAAACATGGAAACGCACCATAAACCGAACAACGCGGTCTATATATATATATATATAGGAAGCGCACAGCCCCGATCAAAAACATTTAACAGCCGAGCCCGTCCACACCTCCTCCCTTTGTGTCTGCTCGTCAAGGCAGAAGCAACAAATGGTTATCTGGCGCGGGAGATGGACGGATGTTATCGGATTCGCATAAAATTTGACGGAAACGGGGGGGGGATCTATGAAGTCCCGGCCGAGCCGCGCCGAGATTTGAGCGAATTCCGGGCGAGGGGAGAAGGGAGGCGGTATTAATTAAAACCACTCGGGATTTATAGGGGGACAAAAGTAGATCTCGGTGACCACTTTTCGCTTTTAAAAAAACGTGGGGGGGGGGGGAGAAAGGGCCAGTGTGCTGGAGGAGTGCGGAGACGGTAATCGTGGAAAGATGGTGACAGGTTAAGAGCGGGGAGAAGCTGGGCGACAATTGCGGAATCAGCGGGCAGGGAGCCGGCGGGAAGCACTTGATGGCTGCGTAGATTATCGCTGTCGATGTGGCTTTTATTCACGGTCCGCTAAAAGACTCAGCGGTGGGCGCTCCGTGTCAACAGGCGGTTCGAGCTTTGGCCTGTCAGCGGAGACCCGACGGCTTCATCCTCGGGGCTGGGGTTTTGTTAGCGGTTCTTCAATTAGCACCCCTCCCTCTCCTGCCTACAGCCTCACACAGACAAATTAAAGGTAAATATATCTACACTGCCGCACAAATGAATCCAACCACTTCGAAACATATAACTTATACGTGGGTTTTATTATGTTCGATTACAGATCGATAATTACGACCACCTTGAAGTTGTAATCAGGTATCCTCCATCCTAGAATAAACCTTTATGACATAAAATAAGGTGCTGTCCTCTTTTACTGTGCAACCGCATCTTACTTTTCAGCGATATTATTTTTATACACACCCCGCCCCATCCTCCTTTTGTTGCGCTGGCTGCTGTCGTTGTAAGCGGGGTCGGGTTATTAGCCAACTGTCAGCTGAACCACGCATGTATTTAGCGAACGTCCTCCACTGGTTTCTGTCGTTAACCCGCTTCTGACACCAGTCAGGGGGCGCTAAGCCGACTCATCGGCGGCGGCGGATTATTTGAAATATATAAGTGAATATTTCGGCATAAAGCTGCTCCATTTTAAAAATTAGCTCAAAGAAAATCAATTTACCCTCCCCAAAATTTATTTTATAATCTTAAACGGACAGCCACTCGGCCGGAATTGATGGCGAAGGGTGCGAACGACTCGTATATGGCAGAGTAGACGAAATTACCCATCTGTGGAGTTAATTCATCAAAATTTCGGCACACAGCTGCGACACTCACACGCACACACACGCACGCACGCACACATACGCACGCAACGCACACACACACGCACGCACACACACGCACACACACACACGCACGCACACACACCTCACACACACACACGCACGACACGCACACACACTCACCACACACACCACACACGCAGCATACACACACATGCACACACACGCACCGCACGCACACGCGCACACACACCCACACGCATGCACACACACACACACGCACACACGCGCGCACGCACGGCCCACACGCGCACACCACACACACACGCACGCACGACACCACACACCACACACACGCGCACGCACGCACACGCACACACACACACACACACACGCGCACGCACGCACTAAGCCACACCACATGCACACACACGCAAACCGCACAAATACATTTCCATAATTCGAGTTGGTTCGCCCAAACAAAGGTGCAGAAGGTGGGTGCGGAGTCAGGGGAGAGATCGGTCGTCCCCTTTATTCGCCTGGAACATCCGGAACGTTCGGAGCAAATGTGCCGACCTGACTGCCCTTTAATTTTTATCGAGGCCAAACAAATTAAAGATTCTCTTTTCCGTTTAACTTTCTATCTTTTAAAAAAAAAAAAAAATTCACACCAACCTACGTTGGGAAAAAAAAAAGGGTGGGGGAAGGGGGGGGGGGGGTTGGTTCCTGTAGTCGACCTACACGGAGCGTCGGTTCCGGTGCATAGGATGTGTTGTTTATCCATTGGAGATTGCGGCGGGCGGTAAGACCGGCTCGGGTCTCGTGGGGGGACCGTTTTAACGACACTTACACGGGATACCGAACCAGCAGCTGCTGTTTATCTCTACGGTTAGAGACCGTTATAAAAACCTGCCCGGGAGTCCACCCCCCCCCCCAGCGGGGTCACAGCGCCCCCGCTCCCTTTTTTGGTTGTTGCAGTGTGAGCTTGTGCTGTGGGAGGGGAGAGCCGGCCCGGGACAGAAACAAATAAGCAGGAACAAAATGCGAAAGCAAAATCGGGAGCGACAGATTCCAACCGATGACAAAAGCCGCTGCGCTCTCAGAGACCAGCGGTGCTATCATCCGCGAGTTGAGATCGTGCTCCCGAGAGGCGTCGAGACTCCTCCGTCGCGCTCGCAGGACCAGGCTCTCTCTCTCTCGAGAGAGGCTCGCTCTCGCTTTCTCTCTTCGCTCTCGTTCTCTCTCTCTCGTCTCTCTCTCTCTGCTCTCTCTCTCTGTGCTCACTCTCTCTCCAAATCCTCTCTCTCTCTCTCTCTCTCTCTCTCTCTCATCTCTCTCTCTCTCTCCATCTCTCCTCTCTCTCTCTCTCTCTCTCTCTCTCCATATATCTCTCTCTCTCCATCTCTCTCTCCCTCTCTCTCTCTCTCTCTCTCTCTCTCTCTCTCTCTCTCTTCTCTCTCTCTCTCTCTCTCCATCTCTCTCTCTCTCTCCTCTCTCTCTCTCATCTCTCTCTCTCTCTGTCTCTCACGCCTGCTGTATGCACGCAGCCCGGTGTCGCTATTTTCAGTTTGTAGATTTGTTTTTATAAGAAGACGGTAGCGGGTTGGTTAAGTCGCTTCTTCGTGATACAGGGGGTCCGGCCGGCTTACTGTACCCGGGAGGAGGAGTTACAAGACCCGGCTGGCTTCTCACCGATCTCTTTGCCGGTCCACTTCCAAGACAGTTGGCACCGTGTGTGTGTCACGATTACAATAACTCCCGATCTGCGTTAGTTTCAGCAGTGAAACAATAAACTAATAAGATGGTGGGAAAAATCTAGTTTAGCTGCTCCGGGAAGACGTCCTGGCCTCCATCCAGCCACTCAAGGGGGGATGGCTGGCTCACTCTGTTACATTTAGAATCCCACTTCAAGACAGACCAGAAACAAAGCGCATTTTTAAATATTTTGACTATTTTCTTTTTTTTCTTTCCCATAATGCACCTAAAGCTGAAGCGTGAGAAATTTCTAACTTTCCATCGAGTTGGCTCTAAAAATCCGTCACGTAGACCCCTCCCTTCTAATGTATAGGCATATAATTATCGCCGAACATACCGCTAATCAATTATCACGGTAATTAACCAGATTCGGCTGCGTAGAAACCGAATTCGAAGTCGACGAGTGGTATAGATAAACCAATAAATCGATAAATAAAAAGAAAGCGTTAGAATATATCAATAAAAATATTTTAAAACAAGAAGGATTTTAAAATAAGCTGGACGACTCTTGAAGCTAGACATTAAGACCGGGTCACGCACTTGTAGCAATAATTACCAAAAAGGAAAATTGATTGGTACTTCGTGTTCGTCAGCCTGATACAAGCACTCCTTGGAGACACATCAACACATAGTTCCCAGCTTAATCAGGTTCTGTCTCTTCTGAAGCTTTTACCGAAGAATTCCAGTCTGAAGTAATATGCGACATGTGTTTCTCCATTTATTAAAGCTGAATATTTTTTTTTTATTTTTTAAAAAAAAATAAACAACAGGAAAAACTTTTTTAAAAAGTGAACCTGATTAAATAAAGACAGAGTTGGAATAAAATGCTTCTGATTATTATTTTCTTTTTCTTTTTTAAAATCCGGTTGCCATAATTTAAGAAATGGTAAGTAAGCGTCATTTGAGAATGAACTCTTCGTTGCTTTTTTTTTTTATTTACAGTGGTAGGCAAAATTATTGCAACACCTTATATTTTTATAAACGAAGTAAAAACGCATTTCTAACTCAATGAAGCTAATCGAGCCCTGTTTTGGCATTCAAAGAGATCCTGTAATGGCGGTACTTCCTGTGAAGATATAGCAAAAGAGTGATAAAGACAACAGGCTTTAATCAGTGCACACTTTGCAATATTGTTTTGGCGGAATGGTATTATTTAAATTAAGGAATACATAAATAAACATATCAGATACTTAAAACTCGAATGATGTCATGTGGGGGTCATAACTTTGGTCGACACGGTATAAAATAGGGGCAGTCTATCTGTTTGCAAGATAATTTCGCGATCGAATCCGACATCTTTAAGCCGATGCCCCAACTGCAGGATTATTTGCCCGGCAAAAAAAATTTATCACACGCATCTATCTCTTTATCGGCGACCCTCCCATCACTGATCTTATTTGCATACACGTCCGGCCCGTCTTCCACACTGAGAATGAGGGGGGGAAAAACTTCATATCTTGCGGGCCACATCCGCCAGGGCTAATGATCACGTGATCCACGGGCAGCGCCACGGACTCCCCGTATTGAATATTCCATCCCGAGAGTTATCGGCCCCGACCGCACGTAGGGCGACGTCGCACGCGCTCAAAACAACCCCGACGGCTGCTCGCGACGGCTTCTCAGTCGCACACCCAACAGCCCCAGAAACACGTACGTGCGCGTGTTAGCCGGGCGGTTTGGGAAATACCTCGTCACCGATGCAGGTTCCGATGAGTAATGGGGACCGGCCGGGAGCTTCTTGTCTCTTTTTTTCGTCAATAGATGAACTCCGGCTCGTCGGGCTGTCACTTGATGCATTCCAGGCTTCTGCGTCGCACCACGTGACAGTCTCCGGTGGTTTGGGGGGGGGGCTTTGATAAAGCATGGACTTCTAAATCTGCCTTTGTAAATCTATTCTACTGCTATCAGGCGGGTTAGGATTATCTCTCGGCGGTGCTCGCTACATACAGTCTTCCTCGGCGGCCCAGCACAAAAGAGAGCTCGTTATCGATTCGCTGGGGCACCTTCAGGTTTCGAGCAATTAGAAGGCGGCGCGGTAGTCCAGTGGACTGATAGCGTTAAGGGGGGGAGGGGTCTGAGTTCGAATCTCGGTCGGAACCGGCTCGGCTTCGCGAACCTCACTAGAGTGATTTCTTGTCGCTTATCGGGTTTCCTCCGGCATCTGGTAATGAAGAATTAGCGTGAACCAGTTTAGAACTGATCTTGAGAAGTATTTCTTGCCTCCTAATATATAAGTCTCGAAGCCTTCCGACTTTCTTCTCGCGACTGAACCGAAGTAAACATTCTCGCCATTTTGCTTCGCCCGTCCATCGTAAAGGAAACAACGGAGGGGGTGGAGTAGAAAAAGGTGATTCTGAGAAATGCGAAAGGGACAACAACGAAAGCGGACCGCGGTTTGAAAGGAAGTTTGCTGCTACCACTCATCAGTTCGCCGAAACGTCCACATGAAAGATAGTCAGCCTAGAGGTTCGGTCGTAATGTCGCTGCCGTTGCTGGCATTTATATCCACTTCGGCGCGTCTAAGCTGCTAGAATCTCTCCCGCACGGTGCGATGCTTTCCCGACAACACCCACCCACGCACGGTACAGTTCGACGATTTACCAGAAGACGGACGAGCATTGTTAACCGGGCAGTCACACTTAGCGAAAAGGATGCCACACAAGTTGGTTCAGACGCACCTGCGCTGGCCTCCCTTAATCTTAAGTCCGAAACAAATTCTCAGAGAACACCACTTTCCGGTTATCAAGTTTCGATTGCTCCGTTTACAATTAATGCGAAATCTACGGCCCAACTTCTCTAATATTTTAAAGAAGCCCATTAATACACCGAGGCACAATATCCCCCCCCTCCGAACCCCGCCATGAGCAGCAACTCGTTAGCTTACCACGGATACGCATTTCCCTAATACTGGAAACTTACCACGTGTTGAACTGTTCTAATGGAACCAATTTTCTTTTCAAAGAAAAAAAAAAAAATAGCACCAAGTTTGGCTTAACTTCCACTCACAGCACATAATCGTCAATGAACTAAAGGTTTCTGTTTGTAACCATTTCTTCCGTGGAGTTGACCACAACTGACGTCATTTTCAGGACTTTTCTTGGAGCATTTTCTTGAACCGGCTCGAAGGATCTTCACGCCTGATATCCGAGCAGTCAGGGTTAGAAAGCGTACATTCTCCCCGCATAATTCTCATGAATGGGACGACGATGGGTGTTTATGCAATAAGTCGTCGCCGTCAATAATTCCTTTTATTGCATATTTTTGATGCCAAGAAACCGAGGTTCGTTACCCCCGGCAGACGATTGAACTTTTCTCTTTTACTTTTTTAATGACAGCGAAAATATAAATACCTTATCTGAGACCGGAAATAAGCGGCTGGTGGAGCAATGGGAGACACTACCAGGGTCGAGGGCCCGAGTTCATTTCCGGATCGGTCTGGTGTACCCACCCCCACACACACAAACAACCTGGCATGGCTTCTGTTTACTCTTCACCAACCAGCTGCGTGGGTTTTCTCACGCGTCTAAAAATGGAAGGTCCTAGCGAGGTTTTCCGGATATATCTGGTAGAGGGGTACCACTTGATTGGCTCGCACCTTGATCAACGTTCACGAATCCCGAGCTGTATTCAGGTGACTCGCTCGGTTACCGAGATAGGTACGTACTGCTGTTCCCATACCTCGGCAGTCAAGACAAGCGCTTTTGACGAGAAGGACAGAAAATAACGGAATGACGTGATCTTCCTTGTGTGGGTAATATGGCCATAGACGATAACGGTTGCGTTTTTTTTTTTAGGTTACTGTATCAAAAAATAAAATTCTTCAATATAACCAATCTGGATGTGCCATTATACTAATCTTTATTCGTACAATTTTAAATATTATTTGGAGTAATAAACGTTCGGTGAAAATATCTACCAACCAGCATTCCAAAAATAAGGTTTTGTTCGAAACTGGGCAGGGAGATAAAAACGAAATAAAGCATCTTCTTTGGTACTAACAACCTGTAATAGTTTACCGAGTTATTATATTTTAAAATTAATATAATCTTTAAAGGTGGCATCTGTCAGGCGTAAATATACATACGTTTTTAAGTTTTTTGAGAAAATCTTACTTTCTAATGTAAGTGCTGCAATCGCGTGCATTACTGCAGACAGGGGGCGCGCAGGTTTTCGGGTAAGTAGCCGCCAAGAGCAGATGCGGATGGGATTTGGTATTTTTTATACAACACCTGGCTTATTCTTGATGCTTACCGAAATAGGCTATACCAACCAAAAATAACCACAGAGAGACAAGAACAACAACAGAGACGACGACGACGACAAGGAGCACTTTGAGGAGTATTTTCAACACTTGTCAAAACCTTTACACCTCTGCCAAGTCGGGTGACCGTTAACCCATCGACTCGCCTGGTTTTGGCTTTTGCCTGCCAGCGGTTGCCAAATCGAGCTCTTCATAAACGCTCTGATTTGACGAGACGTGACGATCCATACTCACCGCCAGGGTCTTTTTTACTGAAAGGTAAACGTGCGCTTTGTGCCGTTACTGCAATTGCCCCTTCACAGTCTTTGTGAAACTTCTGGAACGTAACTGGAACTTGCAAGTTGCTTAAATAATAGTGTTCATTGTCTGGATTTCTAGAGGTCACTAATAACTGTTTGCATTGGTAAGTATTTTAACTGCCCACATTAAGTGATGTACCATTTAGTACATAGTGAGTGAGCCGTCTCTTGACAGACTCTGCTAGTGAAATCAGCAACACTGTCAAATGGGTGCTTTTTTAGAGGATGTGTCTTTAACAAAATCTATTTATTTTTTTTTTTACGTCAAGCTTTGTCTGCGACCTGACCATCGATATGAGTAATCTGCCAGCAGAGGGGCAGTGGCTCGGAACCAGGCCAGGGAGAGAAACTGTTGAGATGGTTTGTTTTTGCCTCCCTCAACGAATGCGGGTGCTCCATGTCTACTAAAACTCTTCCTTTTTATATTTGTGTGTTGGGTGGGGGGGAATCGCGCGAGGAAAGTATATCAGATAGAGCCGGTCCCGGCTAGGTTCAAGCTCGGATCCTCGACTTAGCAGCCCGGTAAACTAACCACCGGACCACCACGCCGCCTGTCTCAGTTCTACAGTTATCTAAAAACGTATATAAATAAGAATTCTCTCAGGTTTTAAAGTTTATCCAACAACGACTGCTACTGTGATAAGAACTTTTCTAGGTTTGTTTTTTTTTTCTTTTTCTTCTTGTTAAACAATTTTCCCTTTAATTACGTCTTTGCATCCTTCAGTTAAATCAACATTAGATGAAACAAAGAAGAATCTATCAAAGGTTTGTCGTTACTTTCTGGTTTTGAATCGAAAAGAAAGTCTATTCAATTAACGGCGGATAAAGAAGCTTATTGTTTTCGTCGATGGCGGATTTAAGAACCAAATATTTTGAAAAGGTATGTATTAGCAATAGACAGAAGAACATTACTAGTACAAAAACTGAGGAGCTGTCAGGAGAAGACGAATTTGTACGATTCATAGAGACACCTACTTTTTCGTAACAACTGCATCGAGCAAACATTTTGAAACGCACTCGTCAGGTGAAACGGGGTTTTGTTCTGATCGGTTTAAAACTGCTGCATCCTTGTGCCCAAGATACGTTTTCCATGGGAGATAAAGCTACACGATTCTGGGCGTAGAGCAGTTCTTGAAATGCTATAGACGATCGCAGTCGTAGTGATGCGAGTTCACCGGAACGCATCTACAGGTTCGTCTTATGGGATATAGTAACCACAAACATGGCGTCACTATTGGGCAATTAAATTAAATACTAAAATCATTGCTAATGGATCTGTGAAGACCGGTACTTAACCAAAACCACGTGATTTTCGGTCTTTGAGTTATCAACGCCAAAACGCAAGAGGTGCTCGCCCGCAAACCAGTTGATTTATTAACTCGTATTAGCTTCCCGATTTAAATTGTACCCGGACACTCCAGCCTTATAAACGAATGCCAGAGATTTATATGTAGCTTTAATTTTTGCTACTGCAAGTTAATTAAAGTGGTGAATTTTGTTGTTGTTGTTATTAATGGTTTGATGATCGATCAGCGGTCCTGCGATGATTTGACGAACAGATTTGTGAAGGCCAGCGGCGGTGAGCCGAGATAGTGGTGCCGAAGAGGGCTCATTATTATTATTATTATTGATCTCATGTAGATAGATACTCCAAGACGCTTCAACAAGCAGGCAGACGGTCTGACACGGCTGACATTTCGCCAAGTAAGGCAACATTCTGATCTCGAGAGGAAGGAATTCAATTCTTAAACGGGACGTTCCAGTAAGGAAGGGTTAAGTGGCTCGGCTGCTTATGCATGAAGTCCGAACTAAGTGGTTCCCGTGTGACAATCAATCATGCGGCTTGACTACCCATAACACCCCGTCAGAATAGACCGGACCGCTCATCTGGAACAAGTGAGCTGTTCTTTTACAAATGACGTCACAAAGTATCATGCACGGGTATCATCTCCGGTAAAATAGCTACTCTCTCTCTCTCTACTCTCTCTCTCCTGCTCTCTCTCTCTCTCTCTTCTCTCTCTTCTCCTCCCATTCTCTCTCCATCGCTCTCTCTCTCCTCTTCTCATCTCTCTATCGCTCTCTATCTCTCTCTCTTCTCCTCTCTCTCTCTCTCTCTCTCTCTCTCTCTCTCTCTCCTCTCTCTCTCTCTCTCTCTCTCTCTCTCTCTCTCTCTCTCTCTCTCTCTCTCTCCCTCTCTCTCTCTCTCACCCCTAAGACTTGAGTAGTTAGTAAAGTACGACCCAAAGAATATAAAAAATAAAAAAAAAAAATAGAGGAAAATTTGCCATCAAACGGCTATCATTATTTTGATCATTTTTACAAGCGAAACGAACTGGTACTTTTGACCAGTAGCATACTCCGTGAAGGTACCGTGTACATGTGTCTCTGTATGACATTAATCTAACTCCGCTCGGCAAGTCGTACATTCTTGCCGTTTGATTAATAGCTATCAGTCAGCTGATAGGAAAATGGCAAATATTTCGATCGTCCGAGTGTTTGTTTTCATTTAAATACAAACATTGTTTTATTTACTGACAGGACGACAGGACGACAGGAGGCACGTGTTGACAGCCGTGGAAGTGACGTCGAATGGGTTGGCTGGCTGCAAGGGCAAGAGAAAATCGCACCGGTAGAATATTGAGCAAGCAACAACAATTAATCAAAGTATCCCTTTTGTTTCGTGAGTAAGTAAGTAAACTATTTAAAAGGGGGAAAAGTTCGCGTCGGGTTAGTCGTTCTGTTTGCAGTACTAATTATTTTTCTATTTTCATTTTCAATTTAAATAATGAATTTAAGATGAAAGATACATATAATCAGCACGCTTTCTCTAAAATGATGATTGCAGAAAATTATAAAAAGTTCTAGAAAAAAAAGTGTCCATAAGGTCACAAACAACGTGGATTTCTATTTGTCTTCTAAAAAGAAAAGGAAATTCTATGTTTAGGCGAAATAAATGCAATTAAATTATAAACTGAAATTCCTGCTGCTCTCTTGACAAGATGTATTACTTGGTCTTCATCATTATGTAAGAGCATTTGTTGCACATTATGATAAATTATTATTATTATTATTATTTATTTATTATTATTATTATTATTCTTTATTATTATTATTATTATTATTATTATTATCTCGTTTATTAAAAGTTTTAAGCTTCCTATAATGTTTAAGATTCTAATCAAATGATTAAGTCTTTTGTTTGGTAAAAATAGATATTACATTAATTCTTTAAAAAAAAATTATTCTACAAGATAAACCTGCAGTTCGTATATACAATACACTGGAAATACTTTAGGTCACCACAGATTTTTAATGATTTTTGCCAATTGATTAATGAATGCGAGAAAAAATTATGACAAAGGCTTGTAATTACAGATAAGTATGACATCGGAAAAAAATTTATTAGAGTAATTAATATTTGGGATTAACTAGAAATAAAATACATGAAGTAACCACTGTTCAAAGTATACTTATTTCTGGCAACTGTAATTGGCAGGCGCTATTCTGCAACAGGAGGCTGCGAGTTCTTTTCTGACTTGGCCCTTTATCGCGAACTGCGGCCATATCGTCTTTTCGGTAAAAGCGTTAACCATGGGGCATCAGAAGGCCAATGGTAAAAAAAAAACAAAAACAAATGTTCTGCGAACTAACTCTCCGAAGCATTTTGGAGGCGATTTTCCGGGTTGTCGCGGACTTGTTGTGTTGCAGGCGCCATCACTAGAACTGTGTAGCGATTGGCCAATTCTGATCATAAGTGGCGATGCTGTTCGTGAAGTCCTTTACCTCAGTCGTCGCCGCAGCCTAGTATTGGTATGTTCACGGCGGTCAAGTCAGTTCGATGTCGAAACTTTATCGAAAACCTGTCAGCTGGTAGAGTCTGGTCTCCGAGCTCCCAAAAACTAATGGGCAATTATTCTTTAGCAAGACCTCTCACTTGCGTACGATCGGTCCTTCGCCACGCGGGCGACCATTTTGTCTACACTCGCGAGAGTGACTGCAAATGCAAATACACCGGGCGCACAGTTTTCTGTAAAATTATTTGCCGGCTTACGCTAGCACCAGCCATCATCCTCTGTCCGGTGGAAGTCGGCGCCTCCTAAGCCGTCTCCGCGTGACAGTCGTCTAGCGAACAAGTGGCGCCGTCTATGCCAAGTCGGGAAGCTCGCTGCATGCACCAAGAACTACCCTAACTTTTATCGCGGTAACTACGTAAAATAATCTTGAAAACAACGTGAGATGTCTTGTGTCTTACGTTGGCGACGATCCAAATAATCCGGCCAGACTATTGGATCAAACACTGGCAAAAGCCCGAGACCGGATCATTTTAAATATTTCAGAAAACTAACTTAAAATTTGCTGGTTGTGACAAAAGTTTCAAATATATTCAACCGAATCCGAAGAATGAATTCTGCTTTGTGCAATAAGTCTTTTTCTTCGAAGAGAGAAACAGCATAGGACCGGATAAAAGTGTTAAAATTTGACGAAAACGAAACTATTCTTGATATAATATTATTTTTTTTCCCCCTAGCCGCCCACCCCCTAAACGGCGGTATCCTCTAGGGTTCTTTCTCATGCCGTCAAAAAAAATAATAAAACAACTCGCAACAAAAGGGGGGAAAAATATTTAAAAATAAGAAGAACACGTAGCTCGGCAGCAACATGATATAGTCGGCGCTCGCGCAAGAATTTAAATAAACATCCGCGTTTTTATTCCGCGAAGGCTCCGCGCATTGAAACTGTGGCGCAGTTCGACAATCGAAAGAATTCAATCAGGGGCGAGTAGCACTCGAAGAGCCCAGGGTTCTATAAACGCCGACTGTTTAAAGTGTCAGAACTCTTTCTTTTTATTTGCCAAGATAGTAATTTAATGACAGCCGTGAACTCGTTAGTCCGACAGAAGATTTCCATATCGACGAAAAGACCAGATTACCAACTTATCTCGGGCAACAAAACCCTAACCCGGGCACTATACTCGCATAAGTGATTTCCGTCAGACGAGCAGAAACACGCGATATTTCCCCCATTCTTATTATTTCTCCAGGAGTCGCAGGATGGTGGGAGTTTGATGAAAAGAAGAAGAAGAATAAGCTTAGCGGCATTTCCAGTCGGAGACGCCATCCATATCACTACGCGGAGGAGCTGAGAGCCCTCGTCGCCGATTACAGCAATTAGCTGAAGAAGTCGCGCTAATCGTCAAAGCCGTGGTAATAATAGCCTTGGTTTCTTCAAAGGCAAATAAAGGTATTCCTATGGCCGATTGAAATCCACTTAATAAAAAAATAATTTGAAACTTTTAAAGCGTCATACAAAATTATTTACCTGTTTCATTTTCGTTTCGAAGATGCTACGTTAACTCATTTCCATTCAACAGTTAAAATTGCAGATGATTTTAACCCTGGCGCCACCACTTGTTTTTTATGAAAAAAAAAAACAAACTTTTCCTTTCTTCGTGAAGACAAATTTTGGTGGTTTTTTTTTTTTTAAAAAATACTCCGCATTACTACAACTATGTTTTTTACTGTATGTACGTGAGAACCAAGAGATAAGTAAATTTTAGAAAAAATAAATGTTCAAAGTAATTTTCTGAAAACGAAGGAACCATCTGCCAAATAATGTGAATTTTCCCCCTTTTTGTTTTTGCACACACAAATGCTTGAGAGAGAGAGAGAGAAGAGAGAGAGAGAGAGAGAGAGAGAGAGAGAGAGAAGAGAGAGAGATGGACGTCAGTACAGAGAGATGACCTTCATGAGAGAGAGAAATGATGTCATTAAGAGAGATGACCTTCAGAGAGAGGGAATGACGTCATTAGAGAGATATGACGTCATAGAAGAGAAATGGCGTCATTAGAGAGATGACCTTCATGAGAGAGAGAAATGACGTCATTAGAGAGAGATGACCTTCATGAGAGAGAGAAATGACGTCATTAGAGAGAGATGACCTTCATGAGAGAGAGAAATGACGTCATTAGAGAGAGATGACCTTCATGAGAGAGAGAAATGGCGTCATTAGAGAGAGATGAGAGATGACCTTCATGAGAGAGAGAAATGACGTCATTAGAGAGAGATGACCTTCATGAGAGAGAGAAATGACGTCATTAGAGAGAGATGACCTTCATGAGAGAGAGAGGAGCCGGATTCCGCTTCCGGCCGGGACGAGACCTTAGGCAGTTTTTTCGTTATTTTAAAGGTCTCAGTAGGTGGGTACGCAGCTGTTTGGCCGGTTGGCGAATCGATTCCTGGAGAGATGGTGCTGCCAGTGCGGCTGGCTAGTTGTCTGATCTCCTCAGATCTTCCCCGACACCGTCACCTAAGATGGCGTGGCTGTTGTGTTACGGATAATCTGTGAACGGCCAATGACTTCCATATGTTTACATGTTTTTCTATTAAAAAAAGATAAAATACTGCAAGAATATCAGAGTTTTTTTTTAAAGAAGCTAAATTTAAAGGTACACATTAAACTAAGCCAAAAAAAATTATTATTGTCGTTTTTGTACGAAAATACGTAATAAAAGCAATAAAAATTAATAGAATTTCCCAGTTTGCGAGTTCCAAAAATCACATTTTATTATTTTTAAAAACAAATCCGCGCGGTTAAATTATATTTCATAAAATAGAAATTATGACACTGATTTGTTTTAAAGATGGAGATGGAATAAAGAAGAAAAACATTTTTTCCAGAGCACTTTCTAGTAACGGTTCTGACGATAAAGGCGATAGAAGTATTACGAACCATCGAATTCGCCAGATGACGCTAATCAACATAACGAGGCAGTTGTGTTCACTATATTTGCCGCCAAATTCCTCGTTGTACTCAATAATTAACATTCAAAACTGGAGTGAAGCAAAACACAAAGCGATGCTTCCTTACTTTGAGCCGCGCGACCAGATGAAGAACTCGGGTGGGTAAATCTAACGACGGCGAAGTAAAGACCTTTTAGTGCAGATGTTATAGGTAGAAGCCGTTCGAAAAAACGTTCTGCAATGCTGCAGATTCTAGAGGTGGGCGGAGTAACGTCGTGAAACAACAGTTAAATATAATTACATGCAAAATGAAGAATAAGGTCATGGACGAAAACGTCTTCGACAGAGAAGCAAGAGAGAAAATGGTAGGATGGTGAACTCTGTTTAACAGCTGTTGGTGGAGCCGAAGAATGTCGGATGGAATGAATAAAACGCTGAGAGAATAACTGACTGGATAAGGACGGCAGTTATTCTCTGTTTTAATAGCTTATTGACACGAAATAAATTACGAGGAAGTTTTGTTTGCCTTTCCCCAGCACCGGCGACAAATACCTGAACAGTCTACCAGAAACTTATTATTTGACATCCGTGCTGGGATCTTGTTGTTAGAATTATCCATTCCGTGCGACTTTTATAGATGATTCCAATAGAAGTTATAGAAATAATCAATAAAACCGACAGGTTTCCCCGCCGACTCTATTTGACAAAGTATGATTAATGGTTATGTAAAATTTTCAAGAACTGCTTTAAAGTTATATTGGATTTGACTGCGCGGTGCGCTGTAACTGCTTGCTTGTTCTTGTCATTTCTAGGCTATTAGTTGCTTAACGATACTTTTAAAAATTAATTTTGCGTTCTAAATGCTCTGTTTTCTTTTAAAATAACTTCAGTATCAGGCTGCAATGTTTGTCGAGTCAACAGAAACATTGCAGTAATAGGACGAGCATAAAAAAACCATTTCTTCAAAACGGAATACTGTTCTTCATTCACTGCATTTCTTAACTGTTTTATTTTGTAAGGACTAGAAGAATTATCTTTAGCTTCAGCACGCACGTGTACACCCATGCGTTTTATGTTTTTCCGCATTTACTTCCTCTAGAGTATCTTGTTCGAAACGTCTCTCGCGCCAAATCTGAGAAAACAGAAAGAATAACACGTTTATGTATTCCACCTGTTTTTACAATATAACAGACATGTCTACAAAAGGTTATTATTTGAAACCAGAGCGGAACGACATCGAAGCATACAGGGCAGATCGTCCTCGCAGTAACCTCTTCCTGGAGTTATTTATTCTTACGAACCAAATAAAGTTCTGAAACCAGGATGATGCACTCTTGGGACAAACTAACTCTTAGATCCATCAGCAGTACTCCGACAGGATTATTGGTGCCTTTGGGGTGGTTGCTCACGTTCTATATCGATACTTTGAATAACCTGTATCGCTTCAGTAGAAAGAAAGACAGAGCTGCGCATTCAGGATCGACAACCCATTGAGCACCAAGATACTAGCTGTCATTTCATATGATTCTTCGATTCTGTTTCAAATAAAATTTAAGTCGCTCTTGATCTTTATCGCATGCGTTAGTTTTTCATAACTGATCAAGGTGTAATCAGTGACCATTACTTAAAGAACGTTAGGGTTTTTAAAAAAGTGCCATATTTTAAATATTGGGAATTTTTACTTTAAGAGTAACAGTGACAGTCATAGCCTATTAAAGTTAGCTTTTATGAATGCATATACGTCAAGAACTAAACCCCTGTCACATTTATCTTAATTGTATGCCTTCATGATAAATCTTCTAGCATTTATTAATATATAAAATCTCTCCCATTTTTGTGTCGTCACTTGTCCTTGTGCCGTGAATCGCTGGTGAGAAGAATTATGAATTCATGTCGTTTTAACATGAAACAGGGGTGTAAAAAATCGCTGGTGATTTTAACTAATGAATAATAATTAAAAAAAAAAAGAAATTAAGCATCTGCCTGCTAAAATTTGTTGCAGTAGATTACAGTAAAATCTCGGCGAGGAATTTTGGTTTTGACAGGTGACATTTTCTATTTTAAATTGACGAAAGTCTCCAGATTTGAGAGGAGAACGTGTTCATCACGTTCTTCTCTATATGAACCTTCACGATGGCATAATTTTGTTTGTTAGAATTTTTATCTTTTGCATTAAGGTACAGTGATAAGACAACGATTTTAATGTCTCAGGCGGTTTTACAATGAGTGGAACCTTAGATACCATGTTCGCTATTCTACTGTCACAGTAGGTTGACTCATCTAATACGTCACCCGAGTACGGCATTAACGACAGAAAGTTGCCGTTACGTAAGTCGCAGAATCTGTGAGCAGAACGTCTTCCTCGGACAACTCTGTTCCTTCTCAGCTACTGGTCATTGGCGTAGAAGGACTTTAGCGACTTTCAGCTTTTGAAATGCATCAATTTTCATTAAAAGCCTGATTTGCATTTGGCAGATGAAACCTTAATTTCAAGCTTAAATGTAAGTAGTAAAAGAAGAGACTACTTTGCGGTAGACATCGACACGGCTTTGGATTCTGCCGGTAGGGGAAAAAATCTATATTGTTTTAATCGTTTTGCAATCCAGCGATGCGCACTTATTTGTGTTTTCCTACGTATTTTTCTGTCTTTTGCTAGTTGTGAAGTTGTTTTAAGAAAAATAGGGGGGGATTGTTTATAATGAATGGAAGATATCGGGCGTTATTAACTTTTAACAAACTGAAGCGGCCATTCTTTAGAAAAGCTGATTAGCGAACCTAGATAAGTCTCAGCAGCTTGGTAAGTTACGATAGACATTTTCGCCGGAGCACAATGCAAAGAGGAGAGGTCCGATGATGAATGAGGCAGCCAAAGAAAGATACTAAGGAGCAAGAACAATCTAAGGAGGAATTCCTGCGACTTATAAAAGAAGCATAGTATAAAAAGGACAGAAATGACTTCTTTTCCTAGCCATTATAACGTTCAGAAGTTAAAGAACTCTGTTTTACTGATGTCAGTGTGTGGGTGGGTTGCAGGGCACTTTTACATAAAAAAGATGAAATGATTAATCAATTGTTTCTATTGCTGTCCAAGATTACCAGAGGAATGTCATTGACTTACTGTTAAGACTTGCCTTTTTTTCCTTTCACGCTCACACAACACGATGAACGCTAAGGTTCCAATTTAAATCAGCGGTTAATGGTAATAATAAAGATGATGATGTTGGTGATGACATTTTTATGATTCATTACCATAGGTCTGGCATTTGGGATCTGGTTTCGCTGCTTCTCCAGAGCTCGAACCAGGGTTTCACAGATCGTGAAGAATACTTCAGGACGACGCTCAGTTCCCTTTGATTCCCTATAACGAACCCCCACCAACTAACCCCTTTCTGTTTACTGTTTTTTTCCCCACCGGATTTATATTCGCAACAGCCCCGGCCAGTCCTAGATCGGCACCCGTCACGTCGTCGTCTCGCCGAATAAAACCAGCAGCAGGATGTCTACCATTCTTATCAGTGATGACTTTCGCTCAAGTTTCTGGTCGGACGGATACTTCTCCAATACGAAAATTAGACAAAACCAAACAACGAACTACGCGGATAACTTATTTCTATTAAAGCGCACGAACGCCACGTAGCGGCTGGATAAATGAATTCGTGCAGATAGCTATCTCCACGTAAAGACCAGCCTTCGTTAGTGGGATGGGTAACCCAGCAGTCCAAGATGAGCGTCACGTCTCTCTGCGTGTGACGTGTTATATAGATATCTCGCTCTTTGTCCAAGCGCGGGTACCGCTGCCAGCCATTCTTTCTGCTGAATTGTATGGCGATTCTTTTCTAAAAAAAAAGAAATGTAACTGGTAGTGCGGCCCATCAGGAACGTCAGAGCACAGGACTCTGGCTGATGTCTTGCGGCTGGCTAGGACCGTTTTCCTAAATTAACCGCCTGGCTGTATTTCCTCTTCCTTGTTACCGATTATCTTCTCCTTCGAACCCTAACACTGCCACCGCCCAACCAGACCCTCCCTAACTGTTTCTCGCTACTAGCTGCATTTAGAAAACGGTCTTAAGAAAGAGCGATTTTTGCACCTTATAGTAAACAAAAAAATGTTTCTCGCCATCCTTAGCTGCACGTACACACAGAATTCTCCGCAGTCGATAGGAGGGAAGAAAGGATCGAGTCTGTACTATTTTTCCACCCTAAATCACGTGTTGTGCCAGGCGGAACGTCAGGAACAACAAAAAATACAAAACAGCAGAATAAGCTCAGTTCATATTTCTCGTTCAATACCTTTTGTCTTTGGGTCTGTCGGGATGATTTCTCTATTAGGATTCCACTCGAGCGGAATGGTGAAACATAGAACGTCAGAGAGTCAATAAATATCTGGTTTACGAAGGATGGCTCATAATTATCGAATTATGACCAGGTATCTTTTGGAAGTTTGATCGATCTGGTTTGTTCATTGATTGACCAGTGGTTAGGATATAGGTGAGGTACAAGATAAGCTAATCGCTTTTCTTTTTTTAGATGTTATTTTTTTGGTTCTACGTTGAGGTCCTTTAAAATAGGCTTTTCTGGCAGACAAACGGTTTTACCACAATCGTGTTCTAAGAGCCTCATTTCAATTTTAACGCATAACTAAATTCCGAAGGCTACCTTTCCTCGCTCGAGAGGCTGACACGTCAACAATATAACCAAACACTTGAAATTCAGTCGTAATTTACGTAGCAAACAAAGATGTTTTTTTTTAATTACAAGCTTAAATGCAAAATGCATTCTTTTCTTTAACTCGCCTGTGTCGCCAGGCCGGACGGAGACACGTAGCTCAGCCGACCGAGCCCGGAGTAGGCAGAGAACAAAGGATGGGGAAAGGGAGGGAGAGGATGTCTGGTACGTTTGACGACAAATATCCCCGTCCTTAGGAACGTGGACCCAAAACAGCTGCAGCGCGACTGGGACTCGCCAACTGATGAGATACCACCGTTCGGTGTCTCAGCTAAACATGTAAGAACACCTTTATTGTTTTGTACATTGTCGTCCAACTGCGACACCTCGCGACGTCAGGGTGTTCTACCTGTCAGGTGGATGACGCCTTTCCTGAAGCAATGGGCAACAAAAATCGAGAAAGCTGACTTTCCACTTTCAATATATTTTATATCTGTTCATGTTTATTATTGAAAGTAGGTAAATAAAACGACCGCAGAATTACTGTATTTATAAGTAAATTACGAATGTTGATGAAACTAGTTTAAATATTGAATATTTTACACCATTTTCCTACCATATCTCTAAATACTGTGTAGACTGATTACTTTAATTATTAATTACAACTGGAAACAGGTAGGAAGGGTACCAATATTTAGAATCTATCACCTTTTATTTCTCGAGATTAACTTTAAGAAAAGGGAAAATGTTTTGAACTGTGTTAATGGTCATTTTCCCTGAATTCGAGGAATTTTTTTTTTTTAACCTGAAAAAATTATCGGTATAAG